>OX578146.1:115730550-116030550 GCA_951213105.1 Amaurobius ferox
TTGTGTTAAAGCATTTGACAATCATCAATATTTTTAATAGGCCTAAACAGCTTAAGATCATAGGCAAATAACAAGCATTTAGCAAACTTCAACCTGTCAGAAATGCCATTAATAAAGTCCTGTCAGGTCATTAACAACGTACACAAACAGTATAGGGCCAAAGACCAAACCCTGAGGAAGACCTGATCCCTTACTAAAAGTATACTAACACCGCGAAACTACATAGACATTGGGATAGTTTTGGGAAATTTCAGGCATCAAATTCGAGTCTTCCGAGTACCATACCCGTGCCTAAACATTAGGCCATCTCATACCTTGTGTCAAGGTTTTGGCCTATTATTGTAATGAGTTCAAATAGAGTCTAATAAATACCCATATCACTTAAGTGCCCAATTTTATCGGTTATTTTCACTAAATCGCGTCTATCGATTAAAATCCGATCATGTTTCCACTTAGATTTAATAAGTACGAAAAAATAAATGAGAAATGCAAACAATTTGAGGCCCCGAAGATCATTAATTAAATTAGAACTTTCCTTTCTTTCTGTAATGATTTATCTAATCCATCAATTCTTGCTTTGTTTACAAAGGGGGATTTTTTATGTCGTCCATAAGTGTTTTCTCTAAAACTTAACTATTTAATATAATTAGATATTAAATAAAATATTCTGGTGAACAATTTAACAGATGAAGAATTATTTAGATATTATTTTGTAAGAGCAATATAGATAAGTTTTGCATAATTAGAGCCACATTTAATCATTTCAGGGATTTTTACAACATATTGCTCTAAATCGTGATACGGAAAATCATGAACTAGGTAAAACACAAGAAATAAATATTATTATTATCGTGTAGTTTTATGTAGGTGTATAGAAATACCCATGGCACTGGACGATGAGACAGCTGTACGGGGGGCAAGAAATTATCTCGTTTCCTGTTAGAGACATAAGATAAAACTAATTATAAAGTTGTAGAGGGTTGCAAAATTATTTCCAAGCAATTTTGCCCTACAATGAAATTAGCAAAATAATTCTCTAAATAACGATGTTATTTATCTGGCTTGTATCAGTGTAAACGTAGATACATAGAAAAACGCACGAAGGCGTCTTATTACACATGTAAAATGATGCAGCGTTGCCGAAAATAAGTATATTTTTACGAAACACAGAACCCGCCTATAAGGAACGTCTCAGCATCCATGGACCCACAATTTAGCTGTGGCCAAACAAAGCTGCAAAAGCAAAGTCCATAAAGACAAAGTTTCCACATGCATGGATGCAATGAGAGTGTATTCCATATTTTTGAAAACGACCCTTATAGGCGGATTTTGTGTTTTAGGAAACTTGCCTCAGCAGCTTCGTATGGCCTGAGCTAAATTGTTAACGGATTTAAAGCCGGCCACGTGGAAGGACTGAAAAAAAGGACTGAAAAAAAAATTCCAACAAAAGCTAGCAAAAGTTGTGGCTTACTGAAAATTTCTTGCTGCCATTGCTAAACATGTTGACAAACTCATAGTAACCAGTCCATGGATGCTGGTATCTGCAATGAGAGTGCCTTACATATAAATATTTTTAAATTTGTGTATAGTAAAGTCATTTTTATTCTGTCCAAATGTTCGATATTTTTAGTAGAAAGAAGATACAGTACGGAACAATGAAAATGAGACACCAAGAAGGAGTGGGCAGAAAAATATGCAAATTGCAGGGTAGGATTCAAGGAATTTCAAGTTACGGAATACCTAGGTCAACCGAAGGCTGCCTTTAATCTCCAATTCTATGGAACAGGTTGGTAAATAGTAAAACGAAAAATTACATGAAAAAAGGTTTCAAGGAGAAACTGGCGATGCTCTTCGATCTCTATTGTGACGAATCACAATCGAGAGCTGCTGAGTCTCAGAATTTGAAATAAGAGGAACAAATTTTCCTCGAGAAAGAACGTGGGGGGGGGGGGGGGATTGCAGGGTAGACGCAGCTCACGAGTTATGTAAATGATGCGAAATGCGCAGCTATCCCGCGCACGTTGAGTGAGATATAAGGGAAGGTACCTGCAGAATCGGCAATAGTCGGTACCCAGGTCACCCTTGCCCACCACCCTAACAACATTTTTTTTCACAGTGACGTAAGATTTACGTCCTACTGTGACTTTGGGACGTCACAGGACGTCGCAGTACGTCTCGGCAAAGTCATATTGTGGTCACAGCGAAGTCATTTTGGTCATTTTCATGGTCGTTTGTGACGTCGCATATTAACTTGTTTGTGACGTCACATTGTAGTTGTCATTGTAATGTCGTTACATTGTTACGTGTTAATTAAATTGTGGAAACGTCACAGAATATAGTCACAATGAAGTTACAAAGTTACTAATACGTAACGTCGCATAGAAGTCACAAATATGATGTCACATTGTGACCCAGGTGTCATGTGACTACAACGTCACTGTCACACGTGTGACAGTGACGTCATCTTTGCTGTGAGGGCAGTCTCCCCTGACCTCTTACCAATCGAATACGCCTGGGGCGTGATTGGACGTCGCTTGCGTGCGCTGCCACCGTGCGTTTAGAAAACGATCTCGGGCAAATGGTTGACAATGGGAATCTAAACATATCGCGTTTAATTTGAATCTTTTTGTACTTCTCTAACTATTGGACATTTTCATGACTTCTCTTTATACCCTGTATATCACATGTCCTCAAATTCACTTATGAATGAAAATAACGTCTTATTAACATTAAACTTACTCGATTACGACTAAATGCATTTATTTTACGGTATTTGCTGTCAACTTAAAATATATTGAGTTCGAAAATCTCCATTCGAAGACACTTTTTTCGGTTCTATGTTATACTGAAAATAACATATATAAAAAGTAATTACGATATCACTTCAAAATTAATTATTATATTCTTCCAAATTTATGCAAAGATTCTTAGAAATTCCAATTCCGTTGAAACAAACTAAATGTCAACAATTTCTAACAAGTCATCAAACTATTATGCTCTTCACAAGTCCCGTACTGACTAATACAAGAAATTGCTGCTATCGATTAAAATCGTTTATGTTGCCATCCATTGAAACTAATAACTCAAAGATAAATGAGAAGCGCAAACGATTTTACTCAAAGGTCATTAATTAATTCATTCTGTAGTGACTCATCTTATCTATCAATAAATGCTTACAAAAGGAGTTTATTTTTAACGCCAAATTGAAAATATTTTCCTGCAAGTACTTAACAATTAAAATTTAACAAGATATTAAATAGATATTTTTAATGGAATAATGATTAAAGAACAGCTATAAATTAAATGTGAAGCAATTTAAGTATTATAGGAATTTATCTTAGTATTATTAAGTATTATAGGAATGTGGTACAAGATATATCTTCGAAACTATGAAAGATAGATATAAATTGTAAGCAACAAAATTATGTATGAGGAAATTCAGTTTCTAAATCTATATTTATTTTTTAAAATAGCTTTCGTTGTTTTCGAGTAATCGTTTTATCAAGATGAGGAAGATTTAAAATTTTCCGTTTCCCAAGTTTGTAATGCTAATACCTTAAACAAAAAAGTTCAATCATGCATAAAGCATTGATTATGAAACACTTTTCAACTGAAATGCAATTTTATTTAAACATCTCTAAAATGCGATACATTCAGTGGTAATATTTTTAAAATTATCACAATACTACAATAATTTATTATACTTGAAAACTTAATACTTCATCGAAAAAAAATAAACTTTATTCAAATGATATCATCGAAATATAAATCGCCTGGTTCTCTATATAAATATTTTATTCATATAGAGGGTATTTTATTCATAAAGCCATTCATTATAGTCTCTATATAAATATTTTATTTGCATTGAATATTTTATTCATACACTTTTATTCCATTCCTTTCATTCAGCGGTGATATTTTTTAAGTTACCACAATACTGCAATAATTTATTTTATTTAAAAATTTCAAACCATGGAAGTAAAAGTACTTTATAACTCCATGCTTAGGACTTCATCGAAAAAGGCAATACTATAAAATCATCTGCTTCTCTATGTAAATTCAATGAATATTTCATTCATATCAATTATATTCCAGACTCCAGAGCTAAATAATTTTGCGTTAAAAAATCAGCAATTCTTATACAACTCACCTTACAGCTTTGTGTGTTGACATACTGCATACGTTAAAATTAGGCCTCGCTGTAGAAATCATCAAAGACTGATAATCATTTTAACAGAAAAATATTGTAATTGAGTTGGCGCAATATATAGATGCACAGAAATTACACAAAAATAAAGCGGTTTTAGGACGGATGCAACACTAAATATAAATTAAAAAGAAATTCACGATTTAGACATTTGGAAAAAAGGTGGATAACATATTTTATTTTAAAGTCGCTCACGTGATCTCTGCATATAATATAGGTGCAATTATTATTTCAATTTTTATTTAAAAAACTATTAAAAATATTTTGCTCAAATTCTTTTTATATATTTTTGTTGGTAATTTGAATATTTTCTAAAATTTTCGAAGCAATTTGTGAATTTTAAATCCGCTTAAAAAATATTTGAAAAATTAGGTCCCGTAGGTTCAATGTATTTCATTTTTTCAACCTGGGTTCAATTCAAAACTAATAGAGTGATAATATTTATTTACATTCCCATATGTCACACAGACCGTCTCAACAACATATTAAAATTTTATTTTGCCTAAGTTATTTGTACGGCAATTACCGTGGAACAGACAGACAGACAGAATGAGCAAAGTCATAAATATTTTTCAACTATGCTGTAAAGTGTTAAAAACATTCTAGCTATAAACAATATGAAATAATTTGTAGCTCTTTAAAAACCCTACAAGTATATATAATTGGATTTAAGATCGAACTTTTAGCTTTCGAAGAATAGTGGTTATAATTTCGAAAGTTTAGCATTTTAACCTGAATTTTCGAATGGGTGGAAAAGCTGTATTTCAAATGTCGCGATTGTTGAAGCTTAATCTGTTTTACTTTCCCTGCAATACATAGTAATGTATACGGAAAGTATTGAAATCATGTCGAAAATCGCAACTCGAGTTTTCGACAGATCCACACGTTTCCAGACCTCTAGAATACGAAAAAACTATTTTTAGCATAACGTCTGTGTGTGTCTGTCTGCGCAATGTATGTATCCACTCTAACTAAAAAACTGATGGATCGAATTTCATAAAATTTTGAATGTGCGTCACTTGTATGAAACCCTGGTGCTGATTAGTTTTGGGTAGGATTCGTATAAACAGAACCCGCCCTTTTTTGCGAAATGGCCGGTAAAAATATCATGTATCCACTCTAGCTAAAATACTAATTGACCAAATTTCACAAAATTTGGTAGATTAGTTACTTGTAGAATGCTCTGGTGCTAATTAGATTTTAGTACGATTCGGAGCAGAACAACCTGCCTTTTTTTACGAAGTGTTCCGCAAAAATTTCATGTATCCATCCTAGCTAAAATACTAATTGGCCAAATTTCACAAAATTTGATAGATAAGTTACTCGTGGGACACTCTGGTGCTGATTAGATTAATTTAAGTCTGCAGGGAAAGTCATGTGCTGCCCACATCAGATTTTTTTGTTTTGTTTAAAAAAATATGAAGTTAAATAAATTAAAAAAATATCTCCTCAAACACACAAAAAGATTTCAGGCGTTTTTAGAATATATATTGTTCAACTATTTAAAAGCAATTTGAATTGTAATTCTTTGCAGACATATGCAATTTATATATTTCAATTCCAAAAAAAATGCCCATATATACAAGTTGTCTCACAAAAATGAACAGCATATGATCCTTTGAGCCAGTGGTTGTAGATACAAATGTCGTGACGGAATTCGTCACTCCTTTGTAAAATGCATAACTTCTGTACTTTTTAAACTTTTATTTAATTAATCTCTGTCCTGGAACCCTCTTGTCAATATATATATTTTAGCAGATGTTGAAGTATCGAAATCAGTAGTAATTTGTGCCATTTTTATTTCGTTATATAATTCTCGCACACTCTGGGAACGACGCCTGTTAGTCTGGCTTGCTGGCGGAGACAGATGTCTCCTTGTTGTCACGCGGCAGATACTCGTGCCTTTGGAATCGTCCGTTGTGGGGAGGAACTGTGGATGATTTTGAATTGGAAGTAATTTTCGATTGGTGGAGAGGAGAAGTTGTGAGCCCATGTCATTTTCTATTGCACGGCTCCTGGATCCATCTGGAATGTATATAAGCTGTGTGAATTGTAACTCTGGGCTCTCTCCCTGGAAACATCTTCGAACTCACGTCGACGCGGGACTTAGCCCTCAGGCGGAGTTACCGTGTTGTGAGGGTCGGGAGAGATGCCACCTGCCACTGCTGTTACCACCGCCACTGCTGTTACCATCGCCACAGCTGTTACCGTCGCCACTGCCGAGATCTGATGATGCCTTGCCCTCGCCGACCGTCGACCGCCGTGTAGACGTTGGAGATGATGCCTCATCTCGCTTGGTCGAGTACCGGGACCAGAGAAAGCAAATATGAAGCTGTTCCTTCGGATGACCTGATCCGGCACCTTGCCGGAAACTGCGGTTCAACCGTTCCTGCTGGAGCGGGGCAATGTTTGCCCCGAGGGAAATTATCAGTGGATGCCTGTGCTCTATCTGCCATGAGTCCTTCCAAGAATTTCTTGAGGTAAGACTTTAACACTTAGACTGCCGTTGGGCTGTTGACTGGACTTGTGCATCGACCACTGCAGAACTTTTTATCCTTAGGATCTTCTGCCAGCATTATTTATATATATTTTACCTACAGTCTCCTTCTTCATAATGAAGATTACCTAAGCCATAGTAATTTAAATGGAATTTATACTGTTTTGAAATACAGTTAGTACTTATGCCTTTAACGTTCCCCGGGTGTGTGCATTCTCTCTGACCATACCATTATTTTGCTAATTTGGAATATATGAAATTTATGTATATTTACTTGATTTATTGAATTATTATTAAAGTTCCGGCAAAGAGCCGATGATTTCTGGTAAAGAGAGGTCCAGTGGTTAAATTATTAAATCTGTAATTGTATTTTGATTTGCAACTCCACTTCTTGAATAATTAATAAATATTGGATTTGAATTAACATTGTGTTCTTATTTGCGTAGAATTTGTATTGTATTTAAGTGTTTTCAGCTTCTGGAGAATTCTTGAAGGTAAAGGTAATTTCCTCGGATTTTGTTGGGTTTTCCTTCACAGGTCATCAATTGGAATTCTTCCAATTGACGGGAGGAGTGTTTCGAACCTGGGTTATAAATTTGGAGAGTTAGACTCTCGGTCTGCCGTGTCTGGCCGGTATCCGTGGTGACTTTAGAAGCCCACGGAAATCGCTATGACACAAAGTTCCAGTTGCAAGACTGTTTTAAATAAGGTCGGGGTTATTAAAAAGTAATTTCAATAATGTGCAGTATTTTTACAAAAGGAAATATAAATAAAATTTATATATCTAATCGAGTGAAAAAGTTAAATTGCATAAATATTGTCAATATCTCATTTAGTCAATTTAAAAACAAAGATGATTTCAAAAGTTCAAATTTAGGACGAAATAAATTGTCAAACCCCCAGACCTATATATATATATAACTAATAAAATTGACAAATGAAATTCAAAATAGAAATTTCCACCCATACATCATCATAAAACCAATGCGGGAGGGGGAGTCGCAATCCTCCCCAACCATTATATGCAAAGCATTTGGTTATCCCTTTTTCCTCGCATTTCTTTGCTTATGTTATCTATATATATATATAGATAACATAAGCAAAGTAGCAGCATAAGCAAAGTAGCATAGTTTCAGTGTTATCTATATATATATATATATATAGATAACACTGTATGTAGTATGGACGAATTTTAAATTGTATCTGTGATTTTTATTCGTGATCTATATTTAACGTTCGTGGAGTTGTCTAACCAATAAATAAAATATCATCTTATCATTTATATTAATTTTAAACAATGAACTCAAACAATCTTAACATATGCCGAAATTGAAATTTGCAACAATTCAAATTTTTGTAAGTCAAAAACGATTGTTGAAATGTATATCTTAACAGTGAAAAGCTTCTAACAATAGGCAGGATTTTACACAATGTGTCATTTCAAGGCAATTTTGAAAGTGCTGGTTTACTTAAAATCCATTTATGGACGGTAAAATTGCGAATTTAAAATGCATGTCTGAAAGTTATTAACTTTGGACTTTATTTTGTTGGATTGTATATATCTGACATATTGTGATCGTTATGACAGACAATCAAGTAAAAGACCAAAAATGATCTAAGAAAAAGTCGGTGGAATTGATGCTATTAAAAGACAAAATCGGAGAAATCTCATCTGTGAAATATCTTTTAATATGGAAATCAACAGATACGTAATTTGAGCTCTTGAAAGCAAGTGTTACCAATTTGTTAGAAATCTTAGAAGCGGTTCGTTTGAGGACGTTATTTTGATGAGGACACCATTTACCTGAATAGAGGTAGCAATGAAGATCGTAACATCGGACAACATTTCAGAGAACGAAATGAATTTTCGGCAACGTCTGAAGATTCCTTACATCATGCGCTTGCAGCATATGATGGGTATCAACTCAGCGGACGCTATTATTTTCGAGATGGAACCCAAAGAAACTTCTATCTCTGATCGGGTGAACAACAGCCATTTCGGGAAAGATCCCTTAGCAATCCAAAAGCTGCGGATGTGGTTCATTCATATCATGAATGGATTGCATTACCTCCATAGTTCAAAACTGTGCCATTTGGATGTGAAACTAAACAATGCCTTTATCAGCAACCATAAATAGGCTGCAATCTGTAACTTTACGTTTATTAACAACACCGCTGTCCCAGTGACAAGTACAGTGACGACTCTTGACTTCAAGAATAGGTGAAGCAGATTCAGTGGCAGGATCCCCCCTCCTCCTCAACAACGAACAGCATCAAAACACATTACGCTACTGGCACAATTGTTGTCAAATATTATCTAAAAATGGCCAAATGAGTCTGAAAAATTCGCCAAATAATAATAATGATAATAACCCATTCAGCCGGTAACTTTAAATGAAGCAACGTTTATCCTGCGTCACCTCAAAAGTCGTCTCTGGTAGTAAGTCCTATTTATTTAACATAATTTCTTTATTTAACTAAATGTGCATATTTTCGTATTAATAATCTTCTTGTAGTACCTAACTCGGTGTAGCCTGAAATTGAATTTTATATTTTGTTCTGGGTACGGAATACCTCTGCGTTTTCAATCTCAAGAGGCGTGTATTAGGAGGGGGCACACTCGTTTTAATGGCTTTTACTGGAAATGCATTAATCAAGTATCCACCAAGTATCCACCCTATATGAGAATTAGTAGTCTGTCCGCCAAGTCAAATATCCGCTGACTTGGATCATACGCATCCTGTTCTATTTAAGATCCTGCAGGTGGAATTTACTTATTGTGTATTGACTCCTACATAGTGTTTCGACGTGTGTCTTCTGGATTTGCACTTGGATTCTCAGTATACAAGAATGAGTTCGAAGAGTTGATAACTTCAGCTCTATTCATAGCAGCAATATAGTGTAAACGGAAATAAAATGCAAACGAGAACGAAGTGTAAACTGAAACGAAACAACATTTAACTACCCAACGCATTCACAAACAAGAAAAGTTATTGGATTTATATCGCAATAAATTTATTAAATTTAGCTCTTTAATCCAAAGCAGTCACTTGCTGCAATAAACTCAGATGAAATGAGTTGACTTGATTAAATTTGAAATACGTGCATATTCCATCTCTGTATATATCATTACTAGGTAAATTCGCTGTGTTTATTACGATATAAATCTAATAAACTTTTCTCTTTACACTTTTCACTCATGATTTTTAACATACTTGGGAGCAGTTCTTCATCTCAATCATTTTTCTGACTGATATTTTTTTGCAAATTTGAAGGAATTGGCTTACTTTTACAAGTTTTTAATCAGATATATTTTCATATACTGTTTTAAGTCCTCTTCGTAATGGCATAATTTTTCCCAGTGTTTTCAGACTATTAACTAATAATCTTCAATTGTGAGTGTAAATCATACACCTATAAGTAAAGATGCCACATCAATTCTATAAAATATTTTCAAATTTCTCAAAACTAGAATATCTTGCTCAATGCATTTATATTATTTCTATTTATAAATGGCACCGAAGTGAACGATACAGCGGTAGGAATTGGAGAAGTCGTAGATAATGATGATGAAATGATGAAATATTGATACTCAAATGCGTTGCATTCTGAAACCAATAGCTTTGACCTGAATTAGTTGTTTGAACCTAATGTATAACGAAAATTTCAATGTATATGGAAAGTTAACAGGCAATTTAGCTTACTCTTTTGATCCCATGCACTTGTGTGAATCAGCATCTTCATCAATGAATGTTTTTAACACAGTTGCATCATCTAGATTGATCATCTGACTGGATTGATCTGACTGGATCATCATCTGGAAGATATTGATCCAGTTTGCCAGATTTACGAATTGCAATAAGTTCTTATGGTTATGCAGTGCTGGGTCTCGGGCGCGCCTTTTAAAAACAAGCATTAATTAAGACTAACGTATTTAATAGGTTAACTTTATTGCTTTCATAAATACATTTTATGTTGTGATTTCAGAAATTGAGAAAATACATCGAAAGAGCTACTCCAAGACCTAAGCTTAAGGATAAAGATATCAGTTCCGAATGGATTTGATATCTTTACAATGTCCCTGACGTTGCATCCGGACTTACGAGAGCCACCTCAACTAGCGTTTTCCCGCCTTTTTCTGGCAGGTGAAATCTACACGAGTGTAACCGAATTTATATGGTTCACGAAAGGTGAGAATGACTATTGGCTTAAA
Source organism: Amaurobius ferox (assembly GCA_951213105.1). Lineage (NCBI taxonomy): Eukaryota > Metazoa > Arthropoda > Arachnida > Araneae > Amaurobiidae > Amaurobius > Amaurobius ferox. The sequence continues at coordinate 115,741,468 of OX578146.1, forward strand.
ACTTTAAATTATTTTCGAAACTACTAAAATAGGTGTGAGTGTTAAAAGATCAAATTCGTATGCATTACGAGAACTATATTTCTACGGATTTTAAATTCAGTTGTGGCAGATTTTAAGCTGTTAAAATTACCTTCACGAACAGTAAAAAACATTTGTCGTACTTTGTGATACTTTAAATTACGAAAGATAAATTTATATCACTGAGTTGTAGGACCCATTTGCTCTCGCCAATCTTAGTGCAACCAAACGCAAATGATGTGTGTACAATACTCCCCCATTAATCACCGTAGTTCTTGAACTTTAAGGATGTTTCAAGAAAAATGAATAGTGGAAGTTTTTTCAAACCGTTGGTTGTAGACACATAATTCCAATTGCAAAAATGCTTACCATAAAATATGAAATTATGTAATATCAATTTAAATCATGTTAAACAGTTTTGTAAAATTAAAAAATTAACTTTGTATACAGCTCCTTCAGCAAAAAAAAGTTACATTACAAATATGTTATCCATAATTTATTTTGCCAAATTAAAAAAAAAAATACTGGATCTCAAAATTGCAAATTTAAAACGAAATAAATTGACAAACTTCCTGACTTATCGTGGCTTTTCGATAGGCTGGTAATCACCCCCATGCATAAATCATCACAGGCGCCGTTCACAAATTGAATTGATTCGCAGAAATAATTTAGTAAGATGTTAAAGAGTTTCTTCCTTTCATCAGTTTGTCTTTAAAATTATTATGAGTAGACAGGCGAGTCTGGAAAAACTTATTTTAACCCTTACATAATGTAAAACGATATTGTAAATTTCAATTTTGTTGGTGCGTGATATGGTTTCCAAACAAAATCTATGGAAAATTAAGCATATTCTGTCAGTTCTGAAATTGGCTGAAGATCAGTTCCATTCAGAACTAGTAGATAGATCTCATTCACCGTAAATTATAACCATCTATCTCACAGTTCGGAGTTACTGAACAACGAAATAATTTAAACTCTAGCTCTGTAGCAGAGCTGTTTGAATGCTTAAATATATGCTTTAATGAATGTTTGAATGCTTTGGGAGGCAAAAGTTTCAATAATAGCGAATAGATCATAGTCGAGGTGAAAGCCTGACTCAGAATGGGTTGATTTTTATCAACCTTTTCTTATGGGTGGGACAGCGTCAATGGACGCCAATGCTTGCAAAAGGGTATCAAGCTGTTTGGGATAGGGTATGTTAAATACCTGTTTTTTTGGGAAGTTCTTCGTTTGAGATTTACGCTGTCCCACCAGTAAGCAAAAAGTTAACGAACGAAAATATATACAAGAATGATAAATCACGAATAAGAATTGATTATGAAACACCTTCCAACTGAAATGCAATTTTATTTAATTATTTATAAAATGTGATACATTCAGCGGTGATATATTTTAAAATATCGCAGTACTACAGTAATTTATTATACTGGTAAACTTAAAACTTCATCGAAATATAAATCGTCTGCTTCTCTATGTAAAATCAGTGAATATTTCATTCATATCACTTGTATTCCAGACTCCAGATCTAAATAATTTTACTTGAAAAAATTCAACAATTCTTATACTCATCTTATATTTGCTTGATCGTTTACATTCTGCATACTTTAAAATTAGGCTTCGTTATAAAATAATCAAAGTTTAGTGATCATTAAAAATTAAAAATATTAAAATTGAGTAGGAATGGAATTTAGATACACCGATAAAACGGAAAAATAAAGATGTTTTAGGACAAATGCAACACTAATTATAAATATCACGAATAATTATAAATATCCTTAAATGTCACGATCTTTACACACTGAAAAAAAAGGATGATATATTTTATATTGCAATGAGTCATGATCTCTTCATATATCATATATCATATGGGTGTAATTATTATTTCAATTTGCATTTAAAAAAACTACCTAACATATTTTGCTGAATTCTTTTCCACATTTTATGTGATAATTTGAATATTTTTAAAATTTTCGAAACAATTTGTGAATTTTAACTTCGTTTAAAAAATGTTCGAAAAATTAGGTCCCATAGGGTTAAATGTATTTCATTTTTTCAACCTGGGTTAAATCCGAAACTAATTGGGTGTCATTCATTTTTCTCCCATATATTCCACAGACCGTCTCAACAACATACTGAAATTTCATTTTGACAAAGTTCAATTTGAGTGTGGAACTCCAAAATAAGAAAATGTTCATTGTCATCTAAAATATGCTTTCAAATTTTACGCGTATTTTCTAATTAAGGGCATTTTACACGAAAGTATCACGTCGCGTAATCCTTGAAATATTGAACACACTTTGAAAAACGCTGTATTAAATTATTTAAATCCTGGTAACGAAACCGTAAAGCACCTCAATTATTGATATGTTTACTTAAAATATTTCGTAACTCATGTCAATCATTTATTTCATTTTTTTTTATTTTTATTCCTTTCTCGGATTGAAGTTTTCGTATCTGCCTACCATCGCACACTAAGGACCAGGTTACTTTCCACATTGGTACCAATGGTGTGGAAAGTAACCTGATAAATGCGAAATTAGTTGATATCTTATCAATTGATGTGGAAGAATAATTACCAGCAATTCAGTAAGAGGAAGAGCCTTTCACCACCCCAGAGGACATAAAGAAACCAGATATGGATTCTGAAGTAGTGGGTTCCGTACCCGAGGTGACAAAAGCAATAATCGCTTTTGCAGAAAAAGTAGCAGAAATACTTCCGGTTGTTACTTTCCACACAGATACCAATGGTGGGAAAAGTAACCTGGTACCTTCGCACAAAAGTGATGCAAAAATAGTTGAAATCTCATCAATCGATGTAGAAGAATAATTACCAGCAATTCAGTAAGACGAAGAGCCTTCCACCACCCCAGAGATATAAAGGAACCAGATATGGATTCTGAAGAAGTGCGGAACCCACTATGAAGACAAGGGGACATAAAGTTGCCAAAAGATTACCAGAGGTGCCAAAAGATTACCAGAGGTGCCAAAAGGTTGCCAGAGGTGCCAAAAGCAATAGCCTATCTTACAGAAAAATATCAGAAATACTTCCCATTGTTACTTTCCACACCGATACCAATGGTGTGAAAAGTAACCTGGTACCATCCCACGAAATTGATGCAAAAAGAGTTCAAATCTCATCAACTGATGAGGAAGAATTATTAGAATTCAAGAAGAAGAAGAGCCTTCCACCACCCTAGAGGGAATATAGGAACCAGATATGGATTCTGAAGAAGTGGGTTCCGTACCAGAGGTGACAAAAGCAACAGCCGCTTTTACAGAAAAAGTATCAGACATACTTCCCGTTGTTGAGGAAGAGTCAGTGAGCATATCTGAATCAGTGACTGGAATGATAGATCTAAATACCTCCGATGTCGCTACTGTGGAAAATTCCGAAGAATGCTGCAATGATTTACTTAAAATGCGAAAATCAATCGGAATTTATGTCGGTATCTTCAGAAACAGGTAATTTTGAAATATCCTGTATAAGGGGATCGTTGCACTTATAAATGCTCTACTGTGTGGTTCTACTTAGTTCTGTCAAATTGAGTGAATTGACATCTATTTCATATTTCTTCACAGATAAATCGTCGACCATCCAAGAAAACGGGAACAAACAATATTCCGTAGCCGAGGTGGCTAGAGAAGAGAATGATCCTTCCACCACCTCAGATAATCTAAACGAACACGAACCGACTAACGAAAGAATGGATTCTGTACCTGAGAGACAAGAAGAAAGATCATTTTTGTTACGTCCCTTTTGAAAATACCCCCAGTTACCAAATGAAAAAGGAAATTGAATTAAACGTGAAAATTTAGTGCAATTTTACATAATTATGCATCTTATTTTGTGTAATTAAACTCAATTTAACGAATTATTAAAGAAATGAAGAGGTAATGAATCTGAGTCTGTAGGGAAAGTCATGTGCTGCACACATCAGATTTTTTTAATCATCATGCACATTACGTTCACTTCAGGAACTGTTCCTTTCATTTAAGACCAAGACAACCCGCAACTTTCTACGCCGATTATTTGCGTTTTACTTGACAGAAATGACATGCATGCATAGTCAAGCATGCTATAATAGTGTATACAATTCATACATAATCATAAAGTATCTATCTCACTCACAGAGCATGCTAGAGGTTCCTTCTATTTCAAACATATTTCATATAAAAGATTTATTACATAAAGCTTTTTAAACATAAATCGTTTTATATCATTTTTATATAAAACTTTATATTTGCTTTAATCGTCCTTAATTTACACTGTCCCTTCACTCGCTTTCTTTTCCTTTTGCTCTCACATACACGCAGATAGACAGAAAACACAATCACACAGAGATACCAACCCAGGCAGATACACAGGCATGCATATGCACTTTTGCACAGGCGCAAACGTACACGCAGAATATAACACACACACACTCAACAAGTTTCGGAATGATATAACTATAAATATACATATACACATGCTCACAAATGTATATACAAAGACGCAGACAGAGAGAAATGGATATATACTATAACTAATATGGATATATACTATAACAGCTATACATACGAACACATACAGACGCAGACACATATGAACGCAGAAACATACTCAAACAGATAAGAGCACCAAAATTAATCGAAAATGTGTGCTTTTAAACGTGTGCTTTTGCGACAGTTTTGAATTATAAAATGTTCGAATAAAAAATTAATACATAAAATTTAATATCTTAAAACATTTCGGAAAAACAACGCTTAATTCTTCTTTGCGGGAAACAGAAGTATATAATTTAAAAAAATAAAGCAAAAACATGTCTTTGTAAGCAGCATGAGAGCAGAATCAGATAACGAAATCTGAAATTAGAAGACTTGATTCAGCAAATTTTGGAACTCTATTTCTAATAGTAATATTCGAGACGTATGGACGTGCCGTGTTTAATCTTTGTCATCATATTGTCAGCTGACACAGCAGACACTTTCCATTGCAATATATTTAAGTCAGCACAAATTGGCTTTTTGTATTTTTAGAAGGTAAATGCCTTTGAAAGAATATTTTATTTAATAAAAAAATCTAATGTGGGCAGCATACGACTTTCCTTATAAAGGGTGTTCCAAAATTCACGCAAGAAGTAATTTTGATAGAAAACACAGATTTATAAATAAAAATTGGGAATTTTTTATTGATTCATAAGGTATAAGTATAGGGTTATTCATGGAATAGCATATCAGCTAAATGGCCTCCACGGCTTTGCTGGCACATATGCACTCTTTTGTTGAGATTTTCCATGACCCTTTTGCATACATGTGGCTGAATTTCGTTGTTATAGCGCTCAATTTCCTCCTTCAAGGCGTGGGTGGTCGTGGGCTTGTTGGCATAAACCTTAGACTTCAATAAAAAAAAAAAAAAGTCCAACGGCGTTAAATCGCATGATCTGGGCGGCCAATTCTGATTACCAAAACGGGAAATTACACGACTAAGAAATAACTCATGCAGTAATTGAATTGTTTCTCGGGCTGTGTGGCATGTGGCACCGTCTTGTTGAAACCACATGTCGTTCACATCCATATCTTGCAATTTAGGCACAAAAAACTGGATTATCATGTCGCTATTCTAACTCGCTAAAATATTGCTCAACAATGAAATGCGTTGCTCTTTCGTGTAGCGCTCCATTTTTAGTAACCCTAGTCAGTCAGCTGCTACGCTGTCTTTTTTTTCGTTGCCAACACTTTATCGCACAAATGGCGCAAAATTCAAATCTTGCGTGAATTTTGGGACACCCCTTATAATGCATTAAATTTACTCCTTTTACAGTCAAAAAATAATGTATCAGATCCACGGTCCAGAGTTCTTAACGTTCAATTGTAAATTTGGCGAATTTCCAAACGACAACATGTAAAACTCTCTCAAAGTACCCAATTGACTTATATTTCGCGCAACCCTAAATAAACAATTATTAATATTGATAGCATACTCAATGAGCGATATAGTCCATATATTGAATTTTTTTTTAAATTAATTCATCAATTAGGCATCATTTTCATTAATTTAGTGTCATTTTTGCAATTTTGACGAACGGTATTTTCGCCAATCTGAAGTAAAATAACGCCAAGTTGGTGAAAATTTGCTAAATTAAATTGCTAAAATGCATCACCAAGTGCTATAGACAAACGGCGAGAAAAGCATATCTTATATATTAGAAGGTATGTCCGTCATATGACGGAAATCAGAATTTTCAAAATACTGATTTCCATTTGGAGTCATTTTTATCAATTTCGCAACATTTTATCACTTTGGCAACATTTAAAATAGTCGCTAAATTAGAGACGTCACGCTAAATTACTCACCGAACGTTATAGATGGACGGAGAAATGGGTTATTCTTATAGTCCTACTCTTATTTTCTTTCCAAGATATTGAACTTTCATCAACTAGTCGGCATTTCATTGAATTAGCGTCGGTTTCATCACTTTGGCGAATTTTTATCCATTAGGTGACATTGTCGTCAATTTGGAAACATTTAAAAAGTCAGCAGGTTAGAGATATTCCGACAAATTCGTCACCAAAATTTTGCCAAACGTTGCGGACGGAAAAATTGGTAATTCTTATAGTAGATACTTATATTCTTTCCAAGATAATGAATTTTCGTCGGTTAGTCGTCATTTTCATTTATTTAGCGCCATCTTTTATCAATTTGGAGACATTTTCGTTAATTTTGCAACATTTAAAAAAGTCGCCAAGTTGGCGACATTCTTCTGAATCCATCGCCAAATTCTCGCCAAGCGTTATGGACAAAGAAATAAGTTATTTTTATAGCAGATAAACGACTATTTACGTCCAAATACAAAAGTATTACCCAAAGTATCTTTTCTCATAAATGGAACAAGCTAGATCCAGAAGAATGCTGTCACCAAACTTATCGCATAATATTACATATGAAAAGTGAACATTTTTCACAATAGTTAATATTTTTATTTTATTTTATGGGATTTTTTGATAAATTTATTTCAAAAATGTGCAATATCTCAAGAACGGTTCATAATAGCTTTCTAAAGTTTATGTCAAACGTTTTCTATTAAAAAAGTACATAAGAAATGACTAGTTACGTAACTTTATTAAATGTCTTGATTTTTTGTTGATTTTTTCAATATTTCACTCCAAAATTTTGAGGTGTTCTGAACTATCGATTACATTTATACACAATAGACTTCCAATATTCACGGATAGTAATTTTTGTACTGAATTTCGTTCAAATAGCTCTATTCGTTCGTGAGATATCGTCTCCACAGTACCACTGACACACACACACACACACACGCAGAGACATCTCTGAAAAGCGTTTGATTCGTGTTCAGGGATGCTTGATACGTGCTCTCCCGTCGAAAACTTAAATTCGAGTTTTCGACCCTGTCACAATACTTTCCTTATACGTATATAAGGAAAATAATAGGATGAGATCAATACGATACTTTATCTAAAGACTCCATTTTTTTTTTCGATTATATTCAAACTCTTTATATGTTAAATTTTCTAAACAAGATAATATACTATGTACATGCTCGTTTAAAATTACATCAGATTTACTTTGTTTTAAAAAAAACTATTTTATATATCATGATAAGGCTTATTTTGTAAGGACGATAAAATGACAAAAGCCCAAAATTACACACTCATACATTCCCATGCATACATATTCTATAGAGTTAAATGTATTAATTAGTTCAAATTATAACAAATTTATTATACATTTTCAAATTATATATCAAATTAAATTTATTAGAATATATCGTAAATATTCTTTAAAAGTTTCCTTCTGCAATGGCAACAATTTAATGATGCCGACGAATGGGATGCATTTAGTTTGTCTATATTAATGTAAACTAATTAACATTCGTGATATTCATAAAGCATTTTCACAGAACACATTTAAGAACACATTGCAGTGCTCCAAAAATTAGGATTACTCTTCCATTGGGAATAATAACATCCATTAAACTGGTCAATGCTTATTATGAACCGGTCTATGTATATTGTTATTTACAGTGGAGGCGTAATACTATCCATAGGACAGTTCAATAGATCAATTTCTTCAATATATTATATTCTACGATCTACTGCTTCCTCATGTATTATACGCTATCATTGAATTATCATTGTTTGCCATAGGTAATAATGCTATGAACATCTTAAATTAGAATAATTTGAGTTTTAATCAAAAGAAAAAAAATATAAAGCAATTTTAAAACTTGTTTGTCTGTCAAAATGTGGAATTCGAAAATTTTAAGTAAAACAATATTTATATTCTATACATAATATGACAAAATAAAACTTATCAAAAAATATTTTCGCTCCTTTTCACTTGAAGTATCAGAAATAATTCTATTATAGAAGAACGTAGATTTTGAAAAATCTCAAAATCGATCTGTGACCTTCCATTTGCACAAGTGGCTAAATATGGAACAGAAATTACATACACCAAAAACACTTGAACACGGCCTTCGAAAAGTGTTTTTAAAATAAATCAAATACAAAATACAGGGTGCCCCAAAAATGACCGGCCTATTTGAAAAATAAATAAAAACTAAACGGTCAGCGATAGAAATGCAACGTTTGCTGCAATGTGGAGGCAACAGTGCATTTTCAGTCAGACAGACTTTCGAAATTAGTAGCAAGTTTCGGCAATACATGGCGCTGTAGTCTGGAAACCTTAAAATTCGATATTTTCTACATATCCACCATGCGCAGCAATGACATGGCGTAGCCTCAGAATGAAATTATCAAATATCCGTGCAAACGTCTTAGCCGGAATGGCGTCACATGCAGCAGAGATGTACTGCTCCAGTTTTGCAGTCGTTTGTGAATTGTGGCGGTACACCTGGTCTTTCAAGAGTCCTCACAGAAAGAATCCCTTCCCAGCCACACAATATGCTGCTATATACTATTGGGTTAGTCGTATGGTCTGGGTCTCCGACAGGGGGTCAAATCTGGAGAATAGGGAGCCCAATCCATGCCGCTTCCCGTATGCATGCGATAGTCCAAAGCAATCACACGATCATCGAAATTAATCATTGAGGAAATTAAACACTTCGGCCGTTCGATGTGGCCGGGCACCGTCTTACATGATCCACGAGGTGTTCTTAGAGCCCTCCAAGGCATTGTGTACCGCCACAAATTCACACAGAATGTCCAGATAGCGTGCTGCAGTAATCGTTTGGAATCGGATCAATGGGCCAATGAGTCCTTTGGAGAAAATGGCGGTCCAAACCATTACTTTTGCCCGATGCAGGGACTGCAACATGAGGATTTTCTGCTCCACATATGTACCAGTTGTGTTTATTGACGAAGTCGTCGAGGTAAAAATAAGCTTCGTCGGTAAACCAAATGTTCCCACATGGATATCGTCGATATCAAGCTTTTGCAGCATGTCGTTCGCGATCGTCCGCGTGCATTCATGGCAACAGGATTGAGGGGTAGCCAAGTCTGAATCTTGTATGGAAACAGGTGTAAATTGCGGTGCATGAGATGATGCGTGGACATTCGTCGTATTCCTGCCTGAGCTGCAACACTGCGAACGGCAACCGGGAGCCGCTCTTGGACAAGCTGAGCATTCGCCTCTGTGACTGTCCAACGCCGTCGCCCTACCTTTCTAGCAAGTCATCCTTCACGTTCCCAGTCTATTGAAAGTTTTCAAACAGAGCCTTTATTGTACCCTCTTTCAGTCCTTTCGTCACATTGAACTTCCTCCGTAAACTTCGCCTTGTTTCAACAACACTGTGATTCAGACGGTGGAATTCCAGCACAAGAAATATTCGCTGTTCCAAAGAATAAACCATTTTTTTCACAGCGAACTTGCAATCGATGAACAGCAGACGCTAACAGCAGAATGGTGATCTTACGGACTGCGTTTCCCCATATCTCTCACAGATAGCCTGCAGCGCTATCTGTTGCCGAACTTTGTAACTAATTTCGAAAGTCTGTCTGGCGGAAATTCTACTATTGTCCCAAGCACATTGCAGCAAAGAGTGCATTTCTATCGCTGCCCATATAGTTTTTATTTAGTTTTCAAATAGACTGGTCGTTTTTTGGACACATTGTATGAGCACTATAATAGACAATGAAATAAATACTCAGACAATGAAATCTTGAATTAGAAAACCTGACTTAGCAAATCTCGCTACTCCATTTTCAAAAGTAATATCATAATGGCAAGGATATTTGCGCTTTATCTATTTTATTGTATTGTCTGCTGATACGGTAAAATTTCTACTAAAACATATTTAAATGAACCCAAAGTATTTGTATCTTCCGATATACTAGCGGACTTTCTGCCCATAAGAAAGTTAAGAAAATGGTTTATTAATGAGATTTATTAAAATAAAAGACAACACTCAATCAATATCTGAATAGCCACAACACAAAAAGAAGTATTATAACATCCATTGTTGTAAATAAATTAAAAATGAATCCAATAACCAGCTTCGTTTTTAGTATATGATGTCATAAGCAACGTAGAACTCCAGAAGACTACTCTTTGTAGACAGATTTGGTACTTTGAAATGAAGATTTTCATACATAAAATTTGCTCAAACTCTGTCCAAATAAATATACAATAAAAACACTTCGTTAATAACGGCATAAAAGAATTATTTAAAAGAAGAAATAGACTTCAATCGCAAAAAAATTTTAGACCACTTATCGTCTTATTTTTAACAATCACAGCAACAAGATAATAACACATCTTCCTTAACGGTATAAAAGACAGACTATATTTTATATTAAAGGAATTTATGACAAAAAGTGGTAAATGTTGAATACAAACTATGGCGAATGTTTTTAATCATCATGAAAATAAATAATTTCTACCACTGAAATCAATAAATTTATATTTATATACCTCATTAAGATAGAAATAAACGGTGATTGATAGAATGTATTAAACAATAACACGGTGTATTTCCTTAGGGTCTAAATCCGAAGATATAAAAAATCAAATTATTTTCTGAAAGTAAAATTTTAGATATAAAAAAATGAAAATAAAAATATAGGTAATGACAAAATTAATTCACATGTTCTTCAATATAGTTTTAAAAATCTGATGTGGGCAACACATGACTTTCCCTGCAGACTTATATACACGTTCTCTTTATTTAAATTAAATTTAATCCACTTTTAATTCAATTTTCGTTCTCATTTGGTAACTGGACCCATTTTCAAAGGTGGCGTAGAGAAAAAACTAAAATATCTCCAGAACGGATAGTCCTAATGTGATGGGGTTTATCTTATTATTTTCTTCGTTAAAAATCGCGTATAAAACAAGCATTTAATGGATATATTTGAGCATACGTAGTTTTTTAATTTAGATTTTGACGATTTTTGCTGGCCATTTTGCAAAGAAAGGCAGGCTGATCTTTTTCGAATCGTACTAACATCTAATCAGCACCAGATTATCCTACAAGTAACTTATCTACCAAATTTTGTGAAATTTTGTCAATTAGAATTTTAGCTAGAGTGGATACATGAAATTTTTAAGGACCATTCCGCCAAAAAAGGCGGATTCTGTTTTCACGAATCCTACCAAAAACTAATCAGAACCAGGGTTTCACCCAAATGACTGACCTACCCAATTTTGTAAAATACGGTCCATTGGTTTTTTTTAGTTAGTCTAGATACATACATAGTTGCGCAGACACACAGACAGACACAAACATAGACGACACGTTAAAATAGTTTTTTCGTAATCTAGAGGTCTTGAAACGTGTAGATCCGCCGAAAACTCGAGTTGTGATTTTCGGCATGATTCCAATACTTTCCCTATACATTACCATGTAATGCAGGGAAAGTAAAAAATACTTAATTTATTAATTTTCATCACAATTTCTCATTACCAATTCCAGATTAATAAACAGTTTTAATATTATTGAGTGCTCACGACTGGCGGCGACTAATTTTTAAGGGGAGATCTTTAGGGGAAGATAGTAGTTTTCGACTGTGCAAATGACATATATTTTGCTGTGACTTTGATTTTGAATAAAGGAAAATGTTTTTCAGAATTTTAAACGAAAAGGTTTATACTTCATTATTTGCTACTTCATTATTTGCATGTTGTTAATTATGAAAATATTATCGTTTTAATAATATGTACCTTGGCGAGTTTTAAACATATGATTTTGAGGTATGTCATATTTCAGAAAATAACTAATAGAATTTACTGACCGCCAGCTTATTTTTTAACTAAAGTCGCCAGAAAGATATTATTTTCCTAAATGTGAAACTATTTAATACCTCTAAGCACTGAACCTAAAGTATTTGAAATTACTTTGCTAAAAAGTTTTTATTTATTTATTTATTTATTTTTTGGAAATTATAAATGGTAGTTTTTATATTTATTTTATTAAATAAAAAACTATTATTTTTTATTATAATTTTTTTTCCAAAAATTAGTGCATGCATACATATTTATTTGACACGTATATTTATTTCTGAGCAAATATGATAATATTTTATTTTACTTCCCCTGCAATACATGGTAATGTATAGGGAAAGTATTGGAATCATGCCGAAAATCGCAAATCGAGTTTTCGACGGATCAACACGTTTCGAGAATTCGAGAATACGAAAAAACCATTTTTAGCGTGACATCTGTGTGTGTGTCTGTGTGTCTGTCTTTGCAGATTTTGTATCCACTCTAAATAAGAAACTAATGGACCGAATTTCATAAAATTTCGTTGGTAAGTCACTTGTGGGCGAATCTAGTACTGATTAGTTTTGGGTACGATTTGAGATAAAAGAACTCCCTTTTTTTGCGAAATGACCCGCAAAAGATTGTATCCACTCTAGCCAGACAACTAAGAGGCCGTATTTCACAAAATACGGTAAATACGTCGCTTGTAGGTCACTCTGGTGCTGATTAGATTTTGGTACAATTCGGAGAAATGTAACCCGCCCTTTTTTGCCAAATGACCCGCTAAACTCGTCAAAGTCTAAAAAAAAGAACTAAGTATTCTCAAATATATCCAATAAATGCTTGTTTTATACGTAATTTTTAACGAAGAAAAGAATAACACCAACCCCATTACACTAGGATTAGCCGTTCTCAAGAAATTTTAGTTTTTTCGTATTTTCTCAACGGCACCTTTGAAAAAAATCTGATGTGGACAGCTCATGACCTTCCCTGCAGACTTATATCCATGTTCTCTTTATTTTAATTAAATTTAATTCACTTTTAATTCAATTTTCGTTCTCATTTGGTAACTGGACTTATTTTCAAAAGTGGCGTAAAATACAAAAAAACTAGAATATCTCGAGAACGGATAGTCCTAGTGTAATGGGGTTGAACTTATTCTGTTCTTCGTTAAAAATTACGTATTAAACAAACATTTAATGGATATATTTGAATATACGTAGTTTTTTTTTTAGATTTTGTCGATTTTTGCGGGACATTTTGCAGAAAACGGCAGATTATTTTTTTCTGAATCCTACCAAAATCTAATCAGCACCAGACTGACCCACAAGTGACTTATCTAGCTAATTTTGTGAAATTCGGTCCATTAGTTTTTCAGCTAGAGTGGGTACAAGCTTTTGCGGGCCATTTCGCAAAAAAAGGCGGATTCTTTTATCCCGAATCGTATCCAAAACTAATCAGCACCAGAATCGCCCACAAGTGACTTACCTACCAAATTTTATGAAATTCAGTCGATTAGTTTTTTAGTTAGAGTGGATACAAAATCTGCACAGACAGACAGACACAGAGACACACACACAGACGTCACGCTAAAAATAGTTTTTTCGTATTCTAGAGGTCTCGAAACGTGTAGATCCATCGAAAACTCAAGTTGCGATTTTCAGCATGATTCCAATACTTTCCCTATACATTACAATGTACTGCAGGGAAAGTAATAAGCCCAGTTACCAAATGAGAACGATAATTGATATAAAAGTAAATTAAATTTAATTAAACAAGAAAGATCAATCATGCATAAGCATTGATTATGAAACACTTTCCAACTGAAATGCAATTTCATTTAAAAATTTCTAAAATGTGATACATTCAGTGGTGATATCTTTTACATTATCACAGTACTACAGTAAATTATTATACTTACATATTTAAAACTGTATAGAAATATAAATCATCTGATTCTCTATGTAAAATCAATGAATATATCATTCATATAACTTGTATTCCAAACTCCAGAGCTAAATAATTTTGTGTGAAAATAATTCAGCAATTCTTATGTAACTCACCTTACAATCGCTTGAGATATTTGCATTCTGCATTCTGCATAAGTTAAAATTAGGCTTCGTTGAAGAAATAATAAAAGTTTAAGGAATTGCATAGGCACGGAATTTAGATGCACAGATAATACACAGATACACAGATAATATGTGTGTGTGTGTGTGTGTGTGTGTGTACTCAAAGTATTGGAATCGTGCCGAAGATCGAAACTCGAATTTTCGAAGGATCTACACGTTTTGGGACTTCTAGAACACGAAAAAACTATTTTTAGGAAGACGTCTGTGTGAGTAAGTGTATATCTGTGTATGTTTCTGTGTGTCTGTGAGGATATTACATCCACTCTAATTGAAAAACTAATGGACCGAATTTCATAAAATTTGGTAGGTATGTTTTTTGGGGAAATCCTGATGTTCATTAGATTATAGTACGATTCGTAATAAAAGAATCTGCCTTCTTTGCGAAATGGCCGGCAGAAATTGCCTTTATCCACTCTAGCTAATAACTAATGGAACAAATTTAACAAAATTTGGTGTATAAAATTTCAAGAACCTACAAGTGATTTATATACCAAATTTAACAAAATTTGGTATATAAATCATTTGTAGGTTATTCTAATACGATTCTGGAAAAAGGAACCGGCTATTTTTGCGAAATGGCCCGCAAAAATCATTAAATATTAAAATTAAAGACTACGTGTGCTCAATTATATCAATTAAATTTCTATTTTATATGTGATTTTTGACAACAAAAAGAATAAGACTAACCCTATTACTCTAGGACTAGCCGTTCTTGAGATATTTTAGTTTTTTCGCGTTTTCACTACCCCACCTTTGACAATAAGTCCAGCTTTTAAATGAGAACCAAATTTAAGTTTAACGTGCAAATTCAATGTCATTTAAAATACTTATGGCTGTTATTTTGTGCAGATAAATTCAAATTATTATTGAAGAAATAAAGAGAACGTGAATATAAGTCTGCAGGGAAAGACATGTGCTGCCCACATCAGAATTTTTAACAATATTGCAACAATGATTTATAGAAGTGAACGGGGATTATTTGCAGGCCATTTCGAAAAAAACTCCGGGTCTATATTTAAAGATCCACCAAATTTTTGTAGAATAAATGGTTAACAAATTTAAGCTGTGTACCATATTTTAGCTCTCTAAGACGTAGGAAAGTGCATTAAAAATGCCATCAAATAAGTATATCATGAAGAGTTTTATAAAATTTAAAAAAAAAATGAAAAATTGTTATCTACCAAATTTATTTTAAAATGTAAAGCCTCTCTCATATACAAAATGATAGAACTTTTGGAAAGATATTTATTATATAATATATCTCCTTTTTCTTTCTGGAGGTTATCCCAAAAGTCAGAATTTAATTGAATTTGTTTTTTTCCCTATATTAAATAAGTTTTAATTAAAAAACTACTTAATGTATTTTAGTGACATATTTTTTATATATTTTATGAGATAATGTGAACATTTCCTAAAAATTTCGAAGCCATTTGTGAATTTTAAATTTGCTTAGAAAATGTTTGAAAAATTAAGTCCCATATGGTTCAATGTATTTCATTTTTTCAATCTGGGTTCAATAAAAAACTAGTTGGGTGATATTATTTATTTATATTCCCATAGGTCCCACAGACCGTCTGAAAAACATACTAAAATTTCATTTTGATAAAGTCATTTTTACGGCAGTCATCGTGCTAACGGACAGACAGACAGACAGACAGAATGAACAAAGTTATAAACACTTTTCAACTATGTTGTAAAGTGTTAATAACGAACAGACAGACAGACAGACAGAATGAACAAAGTCATAAACACTTTTCAACTATGTTGTAAAGTGTTAAAAAAAGAGAACATGGAAATAAGTCCGAAGAGAAAGTCATGTGCTGCCCACATCAGATTTTTACTTTCCCTGCAATACATGGTAATGTATAGGGAAAGTATTGGAATCATGCCGAAAATCACAACTCGAGTTTTCGACGGATCTACACGTTTCGAGACCTCTAGAATACGAAAAAAGTATTTTTAGCGTGACGTCTGTGTGTGTGTCTGTCTGTATGTCTGTGCAGATTTTGTATCCACTCTAACTAAAAAACTAATTGACCGAATTTCATAACATTTGGTAGACAAATCACTTGTGGGCGAATCTGGTGCTGATTAGTTTTGGGTACCATTTTTAGATAAAAGAACCCGCCTTTTTTGCGAAATGGCCCGCAAAAGCTTGTATTCATTCTAGCCAAAAAACTAACGGACCGTATTTCACAAAATTCGGTAGATACGTCATTTGTGGATCACTCTGATGCTGATTAGATTTTGGTACGATTCGAAAATAAGTAACCTGCCCTTTTTTGCCAAATGGCCCGCAAAACTCGTCCAAATCTAAAATAAAGAACTACGTATGCTCAAATATATCCAATAAATTCTTGATTTATACGTAATTTTTAACGAAGAAAAGAATAAGACCAATCCCATCCCTCACACCAAAGATCGTCACATGTGTGACAGTGACGTTGTAGTCATGTTGCACCTAGGTTAAAATATGACATCATATTTTTGACTTCTATGCGTCGTTACGTATTAGTAACTTTGCAACTTCATAGTGGCTGTATTCTGTGACGTTTCTACAATTTAATTAACACGTAACAATGTGACGGCATTACAATGGCAATTACAAAGTGACGTCACAAACAAGTTAATATGCGACGTCACAAACGACCATGTAACTGACACAAATGACTTCGCTGTGACCTCAATATGACATTGCCGAGACGTACTGCAACGTCCTGTGACGTCCCAAAGTCACAGTGTGACGCAAATCTTACGTCACTGTGAAAAAAATGCTGTTAGGAATTACACTAGGACTAGCCGTTCTCGAGATATTTTAGTTTTTTCGTATTTTCTCTACGGCACCTTTGAAAATAAGCCCAGTTACCGAATGAGAACGATAATTGAATTAAAAGTGAATTAAATTTAATTAAAATACAGAGAACGTGGTAACGAGAACGTATTGGAATCAAGCCGAAAATCACAACTCGAGTTTTCGACGGATCTACAAGTTTCGAGACCTTTAGAATACGAAAAAACTATTTTTAGCGTGACGTATGTATGTGTGTCTGTCTGTGTGTCTGTGAAATGTATGTATTCACTCTAACTCAAAAACTAATGGACCGAATTTCATAAAATTTGGTATGTACGTCACTTGGAAGAGACCTTGGTGCAGATTAGTTTTGGATAGAATTCGTAAAAACTGAACCCGCATTTTATTGCTAAATGACCAGTGAAAAATTCATGTATCCACTCTAGCTAAAATACTAATTGACCAAATTTCACAAAATTTGGTAGATAAGTTACTTGTAGGATGATCTGGTGCTGATTAGATTTTGGTACGATTCGGAAAAGAACAACCTGTCTTTTTTTACGAAAAGGCCAGCAAAAATCTGAAATAAGAAAACTACGTATACTCAAATATATCTATTAAATGCTTGTTTTATACGCAATTTTTAACGACGAAAAGAATAAAACCAACTCCATTACACTAAATGTAGCCGTTCTCGAAATATTTTAGTTTTTTTCGTATTTTCTCTACGCCAACTTTGAAAATAAGTTCAGTTACCAAATAAGAACGAACATTGAATTAAAAGTGAATTAAATTTAAATAAAATAAAGAGAACGTGGATATAAGCCTGCACGGAAAATCATGTGCTGCCCACATCAGATTTTTAATCATGCGTGCAGACACAAACATTTGAAACTGAGAAAAAAAGATTTAAAGAAGCACCAAACTGATCGTACTTGCAATGTATACAAAAGTACTATCTATCTCTGTATGCTAAATGTGTATCCGAAATTGATGCGGTTTACTTTAAATGTATCCTAAAAATATATTATATTTCTAAAATAAATTAAAAATGAAATTAAATTAAAATAGTTAATTTAAGAAAATGTTCAAAACATTCATAGCTTCCCAGTGGTGTAATTTCTTCAAGAACAAATAAGCTGAACTTTAATAATCGAAATAATCTTACAGTATTTCATTTGAACCGCTCAATTTGTTCCAGAAGTATACTGCTCACAAATTCATAAGAGATACGTACATATCATTGAAATACTGTTGAATAGTATTCAGAACTTCTCAAAATGTGTAGATCCATCAATACCCAATAGTTTGTACTCATAGTGTGTCATCACCATACTTCCCCTTTCTATATAATGTGTATTGACTGTTGAGAGGAAAATAATATCAATGCGCAGTTAAGTGCAAAAACAAACTTCATTAATAACACCGCGTAAGACAATTAAGTAAATTTTATCAACTGGTTTTAGAGGCAAAAACAGTTTTCTTCAGAGCAGCCATGATAACTAAAGCTAGAAGACGTCTGCTCTTCGAATTAAAATAATAAATAAAATAATGAATAATAAATACAATAGACGCATTCTATCTTTTATTATTAGGTCTTAATACTGAAGAGAAATGCTGTTATGTCTCTCAAATCGGTTGATGCATTTCGAAATTTCATGTTATATTAATGAAATTTTACTATAGAAATTATTATTTTTTTTTGCTCATCAATTTTATGTATTTTATTTAGAAAATATTTTATTTTAATTAAATCATACAGCAAAGAGAATTTATATATCAACATGTATTATATCATAATAACTGGTATTACATTACTGGTATTTATTTGTCATTGGCAATTTTAACTTTTTTAAATATTCGATGATTTTACAATTCCCTCGTAAACAGGTTTTTGGCAATTCAGTTTAAAAGGAACAGATAAAGATCTAAAAATATATTTAAAATAAAATAGTTTAGTTTATTCGTAATAAATTCAAATTATCTAATTTGTAAGAGTATAAAACAAGGACAACAGGATAATGCAGCAATCTCCTTAATATTTATAAAGAGAAACTTGTGTAAATATTTTTACGATTGAAATACTTTTAGTATAAATGCTAGAAGAAGTTTAAATAAGAAATATGCTTATGCATTTACTTTTCATGCTGTAAGTGATAGCGATATTAAATATTTACTTAAAAGCGGAGTTATTTCTGTAATCCGTAAGGCGTTCGTAAATAGTTACTCAGAAAATATGCTTTTCATATTCCATGGATTTATTTATTAAAAAAGTGTATTGCAAAGTCATTCAACAATTAATTTAATTATACAAAAAAGTATAAATATATAGAAACTACTTATCGAAACAGATAACCTGAACTAAATTGTAAATTAATTTTATTCCTTCCACATGGAAGGCCTGAAAGTGTCAGTTTCCATAGAAGTTTGCAAAAATTGTGGCTTATAGAATGTTTCTAGCTACCATTGCAGATATCGGTTTTTCTAGCCCATAATAACTGGGAAACCGGTCCATGAATGCTGGTATCTACAGTGGGAGTATCAGCCGAATTTTAGGAATGCCCCTTATAGGTGGGTTTAGTGTTTATGAAACAACAACATGCCTTAAATTACCTTTTAAATACCCGATATATCTACAGTATTTAAATAGTACAATTAATTTGCCAATTCAAAATTCGGAATGGGCCGTTTCGATAAGTAGTTTCTATATATTTATACTTTTTTGTATAATCAAATTAATTTTGGAATGACTTTGCAATATACTTTTTTAATAAATAAATCCATGGAATATGAAAAGCATATTTTCTAAGTAACTATTTACGAACGCCTCACAGATTACATAAATAACTTCCGCTTTTAAATAAATATTTGATATCGCCATCTCTTACAGCATGAAAAGTAAATGCATAAAATTTTTTCAATATTACTTAAACTTCTTTTAGCATTTATACTAAAAGTATTTCAGTCGTAAAAATATTTACACAAGTTTCTCCTTTCGAGGATACGCTCTATCCCCTTAGTCAATGCAAAAGAATCAACAAACCCGAGTTCGAAAAGAGGAATGTTTCCTCCTGAACTTCCGATTCAGTTTCGAGACCAAGGAAAATCTTTCGTTGACTCACTAGGTGCCTGATTGGGCCCTAACTATTCCTTCTTAAAGATTGGAGAAGGACACGACTTCGGTCATCGCCCCCACCTCCTCCAAGCAGCATTTTTATTATCATTTTTTAAAGCACCTTTTTCTATGATCTTTTATCTCTTCGCTAGAAATTTAAAGGAGGATTTTCATCCTCCCCTGGGTACTTCTCTAACCCATGTCCTTGAGTCCTTGAGAGTCCAAGGGAAAATCTTACAATTTCAAAACATCGAATTAGTGTAAAATTTCAAAGGAATAAACAAAATACTCTTTATTTAACTATCGAGCTTCTATTATAACTAGAATCTTGGTTTTGTCATTCGATTTAAATCAGCTTCCAAACCAGTGAAATACTCTAATATTTCGAAAATTCGAATTAGGGATACCAATGCAAAGAATTCCAAACAATCCAAAACATTTTTTCAAGGTAATCGAGCATTTCTACCCGATCCAGAATCTCGAATTTGGTCTCATTCGATCTATTCCAACTTTCATATCAACTAAAAAACCGTACATTTCAAATAACTTTAAATGACAGGTGGTGATTCAAAGGTATATTTTCAAACAAAAAACTTATACTAGTTTGCTTCTCAAAAATAATAAATACACAATTTGATGTCCTTTCGCTGCGTGTCACATTTAATTATCCCTGGCCATTAAGAATGCGCGAAGCGCGGGAAGAATATCTACTATGCAGTCAGTATACAGAAGCGCATTCTTCGTAATATTCTTATTGAAAAATAATATATATTTTGATTCTATGCGCTGGCAGCAAGATATCCAAAACTTTTTCTACATCTTTCAACGTTCAATGTCTATTTTAATTTCGCCGTATACTTATCATGTCTTTTACGAAATGTCTCATATGTTTAGAAGGCACATATTTATTACGTCTAGACAGTGCGATAACTTAGGGATGATTATGAAATATGAATATAAAATATGTATATATATATATATATATATATATACGTGACATACATTTCTCATTTTGCATGGCAGGTACATAGCTCAAAATACTAAAGTACTAAAACTAAACAAAAGTGTTAAAAGCAACATACACGGAATTAATTGAGCAGTTTCTAAGGCAAAAAACAGTCTTTGTCAAAACAAACAAGAAACGCAATGGTCACTCATTACAGCTAGATCGGCAATTAATGTTAGAACAAAAAAAGTGACTGAAGCAGATAAAACGGTTTTCCAAAGTAAAAACAAAAGAGTATATATTTGAAAATGCATCATTTTTTTCAATATCCTTTTTTTCTTTCTCGTCATTGACAACTCTCTTTCTCTGTTTCAGTCGTTTAACTCCATCGGGTATTGAAATTTTAGAAAACACAATTATATATCTAATGTTAATTATATAGAGTTTAACCGTTTAGTAATACAATCAGCAATTCCCATACCTAAAAACTGAGACCATAGATATGATTTTTTGCAGTGGAGCAAAGATACATCACTTCAGATGCTTCAAAAGTCGGTTTAAAACTTCGAGTTTGTGGACGGAAGACATAGACAGAGAAGAATATAGACTTTCATCTTTATATAGGTCTCCTAGTAAAGGCATTAACCACCCCATTAACATTGTAAAGAAAGGTCTATAAGTGAACGCATTAAATATATCTATAGTAAAATGACTATGTCAGATTACATAAAAGGGATTGTTGCACCATTAGCGGAAAATTGAAGAAATTAAGAACACAAACTCGGCAACAGAACTACAGGGTAATTAAAAAAGATGGACCAAACTTTTTCGAGGTGGTAGTATACCCCAGCCCAAGCATTTTCCGTTAGTTTACCGGGTCGGAAATGAAACTTAAAGGCGTCAGTGGGGGCTTAATTGTGAAATCGATGAGGTAAGGCAAATATACAGAAATGAATTAGAAGTTATAAAATTTTATTTAATAAACAATAATAACAATAATGGCTTGAGAGAGCCATCGCCAACCTGAATGCACATCTCACAGAGGCGATGGGGGGATTAGTGAACTCTCTCGAACACACCAGGCATGTCGCACACTTCGGCAGCAAGGGCTGAAATTCTGGCGACGAGTTCCTCTTCAGATTCGAGGGGAGTGTCAAAGACGAGACTTTTGAGATATTCCCACGAAAAGAAGTCAAGACATGACAGATCGGGCGATCGTGGGGCCAAGCTATGGGACCACCTTGCTCTATCCATCGCTTTGTAACGCCTTTACGTTTCATTTCCGAGCCGGTAAACTATGACGAAAAATGCTTGGTTTGCTGTGTACTACTATCTCGTAAAGTTTAGCCCATCTTTTATGAATCACCCTGTATATAAAAGACACTGTCAATTACAGAGCATTAATTGTCAATTACAGAGTATTAACTGTCAATTACGGAGTATTAACTGTCAATTATAGACATTTAATTGTGTACAGACACTCAATTGGTTACAGAAGGCATTTATTTAACACAATATGCTAATAGGAGATATTTTGTTGCATTTACAAATGATTCAATAACCAACTCTTACATTTGCCGAAATCTAATGTTTAAAGTTTGTCCAAAATGTTAACCCACAGTGACAATAAACATATAAAACTCAGGAAAAATACCCTTATGTGCTTTGGGTAACATAGCATGTATCACCAGATTACAGCAACTATTAATCGATGAAGTATGGCGGGTATTTATTGCCTTTCATATACGCATTTTGTGCGCTCCTGATGCAGATGACTACTAATTAGACAATTCTCCACAACTTTGCAATAGTCATTTTTCTTCTATCACGCTTTGTTTTCGAGTTCCTGAACCTAACTTCTCCAATTCTCCGCTGAGGGTGTTGCAATCGCATTCATTTGATGATCCATAACTAAACATAGTTAGATCTAACGAGTACACTTATTCCGCATTTATATCGGAGTTTAAGGTTGTGTAGAGACCCTTTGTAAAAATATCTCAGTCAAATAATTATTTCTAATTTTTATCTAAAAGTTTAAAATTGAAAGAGCGAGTCTAATTAATCTATCAAATTAAGGAAAGAACCAAAAGATTTCGATTTCCTGAAACAATAATGAAGCAAAATATACTTTTTACTCCAAAAATGAGTAGCCATGTAAGCATAATTCTACTTCAACATCTTTTCATTTTCATTATTTCATTTTTTATTTCATTAGTCTTTTATGTCTACTCTGTTGAAATTATCAAGAAAAGGAAAAGTACTCCTACTTCCCATAAAAGTAAAATATCCATTTGCAGTTTGTCGAAATGGTTTCCTTTGTAACCCCTTGAGAAATCCAAGAAATGTTTCGCACATAGTACAGAACTACTGTAAAATTGATCATCGGTGCAAGTAAAAGGAAATTAGGCCTTCAATTCGTTATGTCCAGACGCATACAAATGATTAGAGATTTCCTCGAAAGCTCAGCAGTAATTTGCGATAAGGATCGGTGTTAATAATCAGCACTGTTAAGTTCATGCATAGGATTTTTTTTTGTAAATGTATGTTTTAACTAGTATTTAATCCTGTCGAAGAGAGTAAAATTAACACTTAAATAATTAAGCTGCAACTTTTTAATGTTTTATTTTGTTTAACAGTGGATGACGATAATGTATAGTTGCTTCAAATAAACTTAGCCATTTACGTTCTGCCCCGTGGTTGGGTTTTAGTCTTTCATATCCACGATGGGGGGGGGCAGGGGCGTCGGAAGATTTCTGAGAAACTTTATTCCACCCCTTAAAGTTCCCCGCTCAGTTAGCAAAAACGAAAATCTGGCTCTGCTTGGGTTCGGCACAGTAGTTGATACTATAAGTAAAGATTCAGGCTTCCAACCTACTAAAGAACTACTTTGGGGGTTCTGAGAAGCATTAAAGTGACATCTGAGAGGGTATCAAAAATCCAACTACATTAAGTTCTGACCGATACTTAATAATATACATGTCAAACGATTCCTCTTTCTATGTCACTAAGAGCCTTTGGGGGGGGGGGTATGAAAAGACTAAACTGTAACCATTTTCTCTGTCTCTCATAGGGTAAATCGGAAATCTGTCTACGTTATGTTCTACAATAATAAAAGTGTGCAAATATCGATCCTTTAAAGTCACTGGGAAGCTTTTAGAGAGTATCTGAAAATACTGTTCGACTCCCTCCCCATTTTTACAGCCCTCGGGAGAGGGGTTGAATCGAAAATCCAACTACGTTCGAATCTACACCGTAGTCATGTGCAAATATTTAACATTCTAAATCATGCACGAGATACACGGTATAATAATTTTGATTTTAAAGTGTGTAGCAACATTTGGCGCTTTTCTCTATGATAACTTTTAAATACTAGTATATTTCTATGCACTAAATCACTTATATTTTTTGAAAATCCAACTTGACAATTGGAAAAATGGCTATCATCCACTAGGCAAAATAGGCAACCATGTGCATTTAAATACATAATGCATAATTTAAATGCATAAAGACATATCACAATGTGCTAGCATTGAATAAGCATAAATTGAACTTTAGAACTTTTGTCGATTTATTAGATCAGAACTCGTCATACTCGCGTACAAAATCCTCATCAAAATGCATTTACTTAATATACTGAAAAATTAAATGGCTATTGAAGATTTACTTGGCGTTAAAAGTACAAATATCGCCAAAAACCAGTAGTACCTCCAATCCGATGAAGCCGAAACGATTTTGCGTGATTAACATCTTATTCTCTGCGAATGGTTTGTCTTCTTTCGACTTATTACAAGAGATTAAAAATATTAAAATATTGAAATTATAACCACCCTGTTTTGAAAACTAAGAACCAGATTATTTTAGGTCGTGCCGGCATATCGCCGCTGAAGCATTCGTAGATGCGTCCAATGTGCAAAGGATTTGGAGTAGATGGATTGAGGAAGGGAATTTGAATCGTCGCAGGGGTATAGCTCCATCCAGATGTACGTCAACACTCGTTGATCCACGCATTCGAAGACATACGATGGCGGCCTCACAAACGATAACTGTCAACACTCTGCAGAATTTGCAGGATACATTTTATGTTCCAATATCAGCGAGAACAATGTTTCGACGATTGACCGAAAGAGGCTTGCACTCGAACAGTCCTTGACTAAGACCGTCATTGGTATGACAGATTGCAATGATGTCGGACCCGAACCTCTTGGGCGACTAAATGGGACAGGGTGATGTTCAGCTACGAGCCTCGGTTCTGTTTGTCGAATGCGAGTCGCAGTGTGGGAATCTGGAAGCGACGCGGAAACAAATATAATTCTGCTCGACAACGCATTATCATGGTTTGAGGTGTCATTGGCTTCGATAGCCGGTCACCTCTTGTTCGTATCAGAGGCACAATGGCGACACGGAGATATGTATATGAGGTGTTGTGGCCAGTTGCACTTCTTCACCTTCAGTGGTTGCAAAATGCTATTTTCCAGCAAGATAACGCGCGACTACAAACGGCAACCACCAGCAGACAAGTCTTGCAAGGTATCCAGGTGCGTCCTTGGACACCGCTGTCACCAGACCTCTCACCCAACGAACGTGTATGGGACGTGATTGGCTATCCATTTACTGCCCTGACCTCTCCCCCCCCCCCCGGGGCGGGCCACCCAAGATGGTGGTTTCGGATGTTGGCTCTGTAGCCTTGATCCTCCAAACTGGGGGGCAAATTAATCCGGGGGTATTTCAACCTCGCTGCTGATGACTCACGGATGCAATCGCGGAAGTGACGAGGCAATCCCCGGACTCTTCCAGGTGGCTGGATCACGGGACTGTGGCTATTTATGCCCTGAGCCCAGGTCTGGCCGGGGACCGGAGTCGGGCCCGGCAGGTGCCTTCGGCCCCTGCCCGGTGAATGATTCCGCCGTGTTTCGCGACCGAGGTTGCGGCTTTGCTGGAAAAGAGATGTAGCGGTTGCGCCTCGATGTCCCACTGAATGCTATAAACCCTAGTTGGTTAGCAGGGCTCGCTGGTATGTACTCTGCCCTGACCTCTCTCTAAACAGAAGACGACCCATGGGGGATGGTTGAAGGCATATGGTCATCTATCCCTCTGAATTATCCGCACGCTCATTGCATCTGTTTTTAGAAGGGTTGCTGCCTGTGGGGTTGCGGCAGTAGAACCGCAAGAGGTGGATCTACTGCCTATTGAACACCCTGTTTATGCCATTACTGTACTGCATTATCCTTCTGGAATTAACATCACGTATTTATATATGCCATCTCTTTCTATGTGTCCTTTAACAACACACTTTATTTGCTCTCTCATGGTTTTGCATTTTCTGTGCCGAGTAGTGTATATATATATATATATATATATATATATATATATATATATATATATATATATATATATACTTCAGTTGAAAAACTAAATAACAAAAAATCACAAAATTTGGTAGATTGATCAAGTTTGAGAAACAATGGTGCTAATCAGAT
The DNA here is from genome assembly GCA_951213105.1 of Amaurobius ferox. NCBI lineage: Eukaryota > Metazoa > Arthropoda > Arachnida > Araneae > Amaurobiidae > Amaurobius > Amaurobius ferox. The sequence goes on from OX578146.1 coordinate 115,768,116, forward strand.
ATTGGTACGTTTCTGAAATAGAATACACTTCGTCTTTTAGCAATATGGCTGGTAAAATTCGTATATCCACTCCAAGGGCAAAACTAATCTACCAAATTTCACAAAATGGACTCAATAAGCCACTTATGGGTTACCCTGTTGTTGATTAGATTTTGGTACGATAAGAGAACCTGTGTTTTGTCCGAGAAAAATCTAGAAACTACTCCGATGTACCAATTAAATGATGATTGTTCAACACGTGACTTTGACAACGCAAACATATTATCAACCCCATAACTCCACATAACCTTTCTCGCGAAATTTTACTTTTTTCGCATTTTCGCCCATTCGCCAAATGAAAACGAAAATTCTGCAGTTTCAGTGCCATTTCAAATAATTATCCATGTGATTTTGTGCAATTAAACTCAATTTAATGAAATATGAAAGAAAGGAAGAGGAAATGAATTTGAGTCAGTGCGAAAAGTCATCTGCTTCCCACTTCAGATTTTTAATTTTAGTCAATTTAAAACATTTATTTGAAAAACCTGCAATGTATCGAGAACGGCTTACACAGAGGTTCTAAAGCACATGTCACGCGCTTTCTAATGAAGATTTACACATGAAAACTTTTTTTAATAATGTTGAAAGTTCTATTATTTTACTGTTTTTTCAAAAATTCATTCGAAAATTGGATTGGATTCCGAACACTCGATTCCGTTTAAATAGGGTTCCAGTAACCATTGGTTATAACAATCGTACTAGATTATTTCAGAAACGATTCATTCGTTGGCGAGATATCGCGTTCATAGACTCACACAGCACGCACACTAACGTACACAATACGCACACTAACGTACACAACACACACACTAACGTACACAACACACACACTAACGTATACAGACATTCTGCCGTATGCAATACAAACAAACTTACGTACACACACAACTTACAAAACACTCACACACTACACAACACACACGTATGTATACAACGGGCGCACACACACTAAAGTACACAACACAAACACATCCACACTCACACTAACATATAGCTAATTCTTAAAATTATTAAGATTTATTAAAAGGCTGAATAAGAGCTTAAAAATCTATAATTAAATCTGTATAATATCTTAAATCAGTATTTCGGCCTTTAATAAAAAAAATCTGATGTGGGCAACACATGACTTTCCTTATATAATGTACTGAATTTACTACTTTTACAGTAAAAAAATAGGTTTTTCTAATAGTAGATACTAATATTCTTTCCAAGATATTGAATTTTCGACAATTAGTCGCCATTTTTATTGATTTAGCGTCATTTTTATCCATTTGGCGAGATTTTCGTTAATTTGGCAACATTTCAAAAAGTCGCCAAGTTGGCGACATTCCGCCAAATTCGTCGCCAAAATATCGCCATGTGTTATGGACGAAGAAATAAGTTGTTCTTACAGCAGATAAATGACTATTGGCGTTCAAATACAAAAGTATTACTCAAAGTATCTTTTTTCATGAATGGAACGAGCTAGATCCACGAGAATGATGTCACCCAATTTATCGCATGGTATTACATATGAAAAGTGAACGTGTTTCTCAATAGGAAATATTTTTTTTCATTTTATATGACTTTTTAATAACTTTTTTGAAAAATGTGCAATATCTCGAGAACGGTTCATGTTAGCGTTCTAAAATTTATGTCAATCGTTTTCTAATGACAAATTACATAAGAAATGTCTATTTGCGTAACTTTATTAGTGGTTTTGATTTTTTGACGATTTTTTTAAAATTTTATTCGAAAATTTAGGGGGGTTCTGAACATTCGATTACGTATAAAAGCAATAGGCTTCCAGTGTTTACGGATTGTGGTTTTTGTACCAAATTTGGTTCGAATCGGTCCAATCGTTCGTCAGTTATCGTCTCCACAGGCTCACTGACACGCACACATACATACACACACACACACACACACACACACATACATACTTTCACACACACACACACACAGACATCACTTCAAAAATGTTTGATTCGTGATCAGGGATGCTTGAAACGTGCTGTCCCGTCGAAAACTCGATTTCGAATTTTCGACCCCGTCACAATACTTTCCTTATACATTATGTATATAAGGAAAGTAATAATTCTAGAATTTGGCTGTAAACCAAAGGTAGAATGGAAATGTTTCTTATTTCCTTCAGAAATAACTAAAGCATAACATCTGTTATGGTTGAGAAGAGAAAGATGCAAACAGGGGTGTATTTATTTATTTAAAATTGTGGTTGCTAAATCCCTGAAAAGTACTTTCAAAAACAGCCGTGAGTGTACTTTAAAATCAAACAAATATTATTTTGTTTAAAATAAATAACAAATATAGAGTCTCCGCTCGACTTTCTCAATCAGTGTGAGAGTGCAATTGAAGTACCCCTTTTTAGCTTTCGTTTGCAAATTATTCTCTTATAAAACTTATTTGGAATATATGTTGGCAATGTGTTTGTCGCATATCAATTAAATATATTCTTATAGCCTATTTACGTGTATATCTAATTCATAACAATCTGTTCAGTTTTTACTTTGTCATACTGCTATAAAAGGAAGTATTGTTCTCTTGAAAATTTTCGAATTCAATATTTTGACAAATAAACGCGTTTCAAGACCTTCTTATTTCCTTTTGAATATTTTGTTAGATATATGAGTGTGTGTGTCTGTGTGCACACGTATGTGTTCTTGTTAAGTGTGGACACAAATACTCATAACTGCTTTTTAGTTCACATATTGATTCTACGTCACTGGTATTATTTACACACGTTTATAAATCGTTCGGCAACATTAAACAGTATTATGGCTAACATCTACAACCAATTACGTAAGACTAAGATTTAATTATTTCCGTATACGCGTTTTAGTTCATTACTGGTGTCGATTTATACTAATTAGCCAATGCTCTACAACTTTGTAATATGCCTTTTTCTCCTGTCTCGCTTCTTATAGAGGTCGTTATCCTAACTTTTTTAATTATCCATTTCGGAGTGCGTCAATCCGTTACATTCAATGGGGCATGGTCAATTTACCATAGAAAAATCCAACGCGTACACTCATGAACATTTCCTCACAAATTTATCGGGGTGCTTAAAGACTTTATTAAGGGCCCTGTGTATAATTATAGTTCTCGACCCGTACCTGCTTTCAAACCTGTATTTCATTGCTCTTAAGCCAAAAAAGTGAATCGGTTGACTACAGGTGGAACTTGTAGATTGCATAATACGTATATACGTAGAATTATATACGTAGAATTATCGTTAATTACCGTTCTTATCGTTAACCGTTCTTACCGTTCTAACCGTTCTTACCGTTCTTATCGTTACCGTTCTTATCGTTTATTACCGTTAATTATCGTTAATTATCGTTAATTACCGTTTGTATCTTATACGTAGAATTTGTGTTTCAGACACTTGGCAATCTCTTGTAAAGACGTTTCTTTGTTCGGAAAGTTTTATGTTTCCTACAAGAAAACATCGGATTTTTCCTAACTGTATACTTTCTAATAATGAAATCTAAAAAAACAAAGTTAACTGCAGTGTCGCCAAACTTCTCATCACAGAATCCGTTTTTAGTAGAAAGCATTGTTTTTTGTTTGTTTGTTTGTTACTTCCAAATTTCACAACAAAAATTTTGAAAAATCGATATTGATTGTCCAAATGATTACAATTATAGCGTGTTACGCTTTACTTTAAAGGGCTTGAAAAACTTTCCATATATATCATACTTGATAAAATACACCCCGGGGGGTGGGGATAACTTGCCCCAACGAGAGGTCTAATAGCGTCACGAACATAGAAAACTATATCGCGGCTATTTTTCACAACAATAAATGGAACTATTAAGAACTATTAAGTCTTGTGATATTTGAGTCACAAATAAACCCTTTTATGCACAATTATGTCAAATGTTATCCCATGTTGCTATGTTAAAAAAATACCAAATTTTGAATAAATTTCGAAGTTTTCACACGAATTTAAAAAATTTCAATCTACTCTTAGATCTTTCTATAAAAATACCGTATATAACGTTACGTAAAATCATCCATTCATATTTGTGGCGGCTATCTTCAACACAAAAAGTCGACCACAGACAGACAGACATCACTCCAAAAATAGCTGAAACATGTTCAGGAGATCTTAAAACATATATTGGCATCAAAATCTTGAATTTAAAAATTTTCGTGAAAGCAACACTTTATACTATATCACGTAGAATTAGAAAGTAAAAATTAAAACTTAACATCACATTTTTTGTCATATATATATATATATATATATATATATATATATATATATATATATATATATATATATATATATATATATATATAATAGTAGTTTAAAAATCCAATGAACAAAAAGTAAGAAGCTGCAACAAGATAAACCTAACATTCTAAAACACCTAACTTTCCAATTATATATATATATATATATATATATATATATATATACACAAGCCTATGATTTAGTATAGTGTAATTTTCTTTCTTGTCTTCTCTTCTAACTTAAAATATTACTGTCAATTTAGTTTCCTGATAGAAACAAAATCTCCGTTTGTGGTGTGTGAAATAAAGATTCTTTAAAATGCGTCTCTGGGGAAATCAAGAAAAGTATCAGTTAGAAGAATGCTGTCTCCATAAAAGTAATCATCGTTGTAAACGATGGTAGGATTTTCCATTGATTTCCATGTTCAACAGATACTAACTATTGACTAGAGATTCTAAGAAGTTTTTAGAGATAATTTGTTAAGTTCCATTTACAACAGTTAAAAGTATTGAGGAGTTACATTTAAGCGTGTGAATAAAGGAGAATAGGATATGTCAGACATCTGTTTCAAGAATTTTTTACGCTCTTTATTAAATAAAAAATCTGATGTGGGCAACACATGACTTCCCCCATATAATGCAATGAATTTACTACTTTTACAGTAAAAAAATAGGTTTTTCTTATAGAAGATACTTATATTCTTTTCAAGATATCTAATTTTGGACAATTACTCGCCATTTTCATTGATTTAGCGTCATGTTTATCCATTTGGCGAGATTTTAGTTAATTTGGCAACATTTCAAAAAGTTGCGAAGTTGGCGAAATTCCGCCAAATTCGTCGCCAAAATCTCGCCAAGAGTTATGGACAGAGAAATAAATTATTCTTACAGCAGATAAATGACTATTGACGTTCGAATACAAAAATTTTACTCAGAGTATCTTTTCTCATGAATGAAACGAGCTAGATCCACGAGAATTATGTCACCCAATTTATCGCATGATATTACATATGAAAAGTGAACAGGTTTCTCCACAGTTAATATGTTCTTTTTTTTAATTACGGGGATATTTTGATAAATTTATTTGAAAACTGTGCAATATCGCGAGAACGGTTCATGCCAGAATTCTCAAGTTTATGCCAATCGTTTTTTAAGGAAAATTTACATAAGAAATGTCTATTTGCGTAACTTTATTAAAGGTTTTGATTTTTTGATGATTTTTTCAAAACTTCACTCGAAAATTTAGGGGGGATCTGAACATTCGATTACGTTTAAGTTGTTGCTGTTGTTGTTGTTGTCGTGTCCCTAACATTACATTTAAGGAAGAATGCTTCTGTTTAGTCTAATGACCCGGGGCACCCGAAGGTAGAAGTCTGACTTCTGCCCCAAATACGACATCACAACATCCATTCCCGCAGGCGGGACTCGAACCCGCAATCTGGCAGCCGAGCCATCACGAGGAAACGCCTGCCTCTTTGACCGCTCGGCCACCACATCGGCTTACGTTTAAGTAATACGTTACAATAAGTTTCCAGTATTCACATATTGTGATTTTTGTTTCTTTCGAATCGCTCCATTCGTTCGTGAGATATCGTCTCCACACACACACACACACACACACACACACACACACACACACAAACTTCACCTCAAAAATGTTTGATTCGTGATCAGGGATGTTTGAAACGTGCTCTCCCGTCGAAAACTCGAATTCGAATTTTGGACCTCATCACAATACTTTCCTTATACATTATGTATATAAGGAAAGTAGTAATTGACAGATTATTTATCATGGATGTAAAGGGAAGGTAGTAAAACTTCCTGTTGTGAAAAAACCAATATAGTGTGAGACATTAATTCAGGCTCGGATAAAATAAATCCTACGACACTGTATTCCAATATTGAATGTCTTGTAGTGAATTAAATAATATTTATTTGAACTGTTAGTTTTGCAGAGATAAATTATCAGTGTAATGGAAATTAGAACTCAAATAAAAAAGAATATACCTACGTATTTGTGAGACCAAGAGACAATTATGCAGTTTTAATATTTATGGTTATGTACTCCAGTAATGTTGATATACAGGCAATGAATGTGTACAAGAGTGCGTTTCATAAGCAATAATGGTCCAGAACCGTTGAGATACCTGTATAAGAATGTGCAGTGGTTATGTTAAAACTTGAGAGTGTATTAGAAAGGAGAAAGCTGACTCCAAATGTCAGAGAAAGAAACGGTCAATATTCCAAGCATGCTGAGCTGATTATAATTATGAATTATTATATTTTAGAACCGACAAACAGAAGTATGTGCCAATCTGCGTATATATTAGGTCAATTAATAATGTTGGAATAATATAAAATCATGGTCTCACACATGCATTTTCTCCTCCTAAAGGGTTTATTAAAATTAATGTAATTTTAATCTTACCAATAATATGTGTTAAAAAATAATACTTATTTTAAAAGTTCAAATTGTGGAATTTAATGTGTAGTGTTTTAATTGATGATTATATTTTAAGAACTCGTGCAAAGAGGTAATGGTGGCTGGTTGCGGGTTTTCTCTAATTATGAGCTTAATGTCTAGCTTTTATCATTTTATTACACCATAGTATTCAAATTATCTTATCGCAATTTAATTTTTACTCGAGGTATTCCATATCCTGTCCTACAAACAAAACTAAAAAAAATACTATCAATAAGGAAAATACACTTTGTCCAAAGGATAAGGAAAACTGGAGCAACTTAAATAAGCACAAATAACACACTAATGCAGCCTACAGAGGTTTCGAAGATATGCTGGATCCCCTTCGATGGTGCAAGAAAGTCAACAAACAAGAAGTCCAAAAGAGGAATAGAAGCAAAAGGAATAAAAAGATACCACGTTCTGATTGGCTCTCTCTCAATCCAGAGGTCTTGGGTATATAATCCCCTCTTTCTTCCGTTTGCGCCCATTCCTTTTTTAGACTTCGGATTTGTTGGTTCTCTTGCACTGAAGAAGGGGATCCAGTGTATCCTGGAAACAGCTGTATGCTGCATTTGTGTATTATTTGTGCTTATTTACGTTACTCTAGTTTTCCTTAACACACTGAATGTTCTCTACATATGATTAGAAGTAGTAATTTCAAAATAATCAAAAGTACATATGCTAAACACTACGCTTCCCAACTGAGTCAGCTGAGAACAACAGATGGGTCGTTATAAACACTTGCCAGACCTAAATATAATTCTCAAAACACTGTGGTATTTTCAAGATTTTCATCCGCAGGAGTTTCATCTCTTTTTCTCTAGCTACATGCTATTTAAAATATAAGAACAAACATAAAAAAATGTACACCAATCATAACTTATAATATTACTTCTAATTTATTTTTACTGTGTATACGAGCAAAATCCGAGGCGTAAAAATGCAAACCACATATAAAAATTAAAACGTGTGTCTGTAAATATGAGTGAAAGATTTAAAGCCACTTGCATAATTCGATTTTTAAGGATGAATGTTGGAATAGAAACATTTTACATTGTTTACATCGGGAGAACTAATACGTGATTTTCATGTCAATTTTTCACTACGACCATTGTAATCTCTTTCATACAGATCCAATATAACCTTGAACTGTTAAAAGGCATAAGTAGTGCATATATCAATGAATAATAAAATGTGTTGTTGTTGAGACCCAGACCGTCCGACCTACCAGAAAGGTGTAAGGTAACTGTTTGGACGGCCGGGAAGTGCCACCCAATTTAGACCGGAACCCAGTGGGGGAGGCATCCCCAGGGATCGTACCCTCCTTCCCCTACCACCAACCTCTCGGAAGGACTTACGGACCCACATGTTTAACGTGATCGTACTCCGCGTGAACACGGCGGCAGTTTTGGCAGCGGCTGGAATCGAACCCGGGCCTACCGAGTGCAACTCCAGCGCGCAAACCAATGGGCTACCGCGCCCATAATAAAATGTGTGTGTGAGTGTGAAGACCCAGACCGTCCGACTCATCCAGAGGACTTGAGTATCTAATTGGACGGCCGGGAAGAGATCCGGCGACAACACCAGAAAAAACACAACTAAACAAAACAGCAAACAAACAAAGCAGTAATCAAAAACAAAACACAACATCAAAACAACACAGCAAACCAAAATAAAAGGGAAGGCGGCACCACCGGGGAGGAGCAAGTAAAAACCAAGGGGATCAACAACCAGAGAAAAAGTTAAAAGCAACAATGGCTCTCAGGCTATTCAAGTGATTTTGTTGGATATTTCTCTCGCTATGAGAACACAGTTTTTAATTTTGTTAATTGAAGTTTTATTCGAGCAGACACTCGAGAACCAGGCCGCATAATAAAATGTGTGTATTTGTTTTGAAATTTTAATATTTACGCATCAAAAACGAAAGAGGTGTGTATGACAGAAAAGAGACAGAACCGTTTAGTATAAAAATAATGAATTCATGTTCTCTGATGTTCAATGCCTACAAGTCGATCGTAATCCTTTTTTAATACTTTCAAACTTGCGAATAACATTCATGTTTAGGGTATCTCTGGATGAAATCAGAGTATGATAAATAATGTAAACACTTTAGAAACTTATATCTTCAAATTTAACAAATATAAATGTAAACAATTTAACTTGTTTTGGCGGAAATATGGTACAGTTTATAAATATATAAATATAGTTTCAATAAATAAATGTCTCGCACATATTTTCCTAAAGAAAACTAAAAAGGTTTTGCCACATTTTTCTTACTTTTACTTGAAATGTAAAGTCTTCTAAACTGTAAAAGATAGATAAGAATAGTACGCAACAAAAATGTTAAAGAAAAATTCAGTTTCTAAATCAATAATTAGTTTTTACAAAGTTATTGTAGTTTTCTCTAAATCGCCAAGATGAAGAAGATTAAAATATTTCCGTGTTTAAATATTATACTGCTAATATAACTGAAAACTCAAAGAGCTAGCTATAAACTATAAAAAGTAATTTATAGCCCTTTAAACGTCTTATAAGTATAAATAATTGTATATTTGATCGGGCTCTTAGTTTCCGTAATGAAGTGATTTTAATTTCAATATTTTACTGTTTTGTGCTATTTTAAAAAAGTGGTTCTAACTTTGATATTTTAATATTTTAAAAATGTCTAAAGAAGACAAACCACCCAAAAAGAAAGGTGTTATGCAAGTCATTGCAAATTTTACAAGAAAAAAGTTTAAAAATCTGTATTGTTGGTCCAATTGGTCCAAATAATCAAAAATATAGCATGTTACCCTTCACATTTAAAGGTTTGAAACACATTTCGAATCATACTACCAAGTTCGGCATTGTACCCTCTCTAAGGGTGGTAACTTGTCCCTTCCCTAAGATAGGTTAGGCTGATGATATGACAAATACGAAGCTTATAATGATTGAAACTGTTAACGTTTGGGATCATTGAGTTATAAATAACCTCTTTTATGCCATAATGTTTAATAATTGTGTCAAATTTTTTCCCCTATGCTGACATGTAAAGAAAATATAAAATTTCGAGGCTGCCGCTCGATTTTCAAAAAATATCTATCTGGTTCCAGATTATTCAAAAACAAAAACAAATATAAATTTTCCTTAAAACTTATTAGTATTTGTAGCAGCTTTAGTGTACGCAAGAAATCAACTACATACAGACATCACTATATAGTCAAAAAGTGTTCAGCAGGTCCTAAAACATTTCGCATCAAAACCCCGAAAATTAGCAACTTGAGCAAAACAGGTAACCCGAGATACACTATTAATAGCAAACTTCAGAACGGACAATTTTAAACCATTATATACAGACATAGAAGGTTACGTAATAAACACGATAAAACGTATATAGCATCTAAGAGCATTATACTTTTAACGCTGAGCTAATTTCTGTATTCAGCAATGCCTTGCAACACAGATCAATAGAGCAAGTAGCTGTCACGAAACGCCAGGAATGGCATTGGGTGGTATGTCACGAATTCCTTAAATAGCATTGCGGGTGTTGAGTTCTCAATCAATCTACTTCCGGTCAGTTTTGACCTCCGAGGGAAAGTCTCCGTAACGGACAGGTGCTGTTCAGATTGGTACTTGCGTATGTTTCACGAATTTTAATATACGATAATGTAAAGAAATTATACTGGAAGATAAAAAGGTTTTGTGCATCCCATTTAAAAATCATATGATTTCTGGAAAAATTGAGATAGTGGCATTTTTGATGTGATTAACAGCTGTGGTTGGGGTCCCTCTGGTGGCAAAACGAAGCGTTACTAAAAGAATGTAAACACTTTAGACGCTTATATCTCACAACCTATTAGATGAAAAAGTAATTTTTATTTGTTTTGTCGGAAATAGGTACCAAATTATGAATATATAAAAATAGTTTTAATATTGTAATCTTAAAAGTATCTCTCCTAGCGAGTAGTTTTTTTTTCATTTTTGTAACATTCACTCGAAATATATAGTACACTATAAAAGATACATATGAATAATAAATGACAAAAATGCGTAATACAAAATTTAGTAATAAAATCTATATTTCTTGTTAAAAAATGCTCTCATAGTTGTCGAAGAATCGCCTTGCTAAGTTGAAAAAGATAGAAAATATTTCCGTAGTTTTTATATCTGAAAATATTTAAAGAACTTTGAACAATATACAAGAATTTACAGTTCTTTGAAAGCCCTACAAGTATATATAATCAGATTTTGAATCAAATTATTTTTTTTTCTCAATATTACAGAAGTTTTCTTCAGTTACTTAACACTAGTATACCGTCATAAATACATCACAAATACTGTCTAATGTTTTTAATACATCAAGCGATCATCCCAAATCTATTTTATTAAACGAAGAACGTTGCGTTTTTAAAGAGTAAAACAATTTTTATTTTACAGCAACATTTATTTAGCCATTCTTATGAGAGTGTCATTGAAGAGTTTCAGAAGAATTACATATGCTCTGAAATCCCTAACAATTCAACAATTGAGAGGTTAATAAAGAGTTTCTGTGAAATCGTATCTATAACAGACAAAGCGAGAAGAGGCAGGCCTTGCATTTTTACTCAGGAAAAACTATCTGAAATGGAGACTACATAGAAGCGCTGTAGAGAAACTCTTCAAGGAATTCTTCTAAAAGGCTTCAATAACACTCTTGCTTCAAAGTATTACTTGGTTTCGGAGGCAAAAGGCAGCATTTCCTCAGGATGAAAAGGTAGAGTGACCATACCATTACAATCAAAAATATGGATATCAATAAACAGCGGCATTCTGCGACACAGGAGTGAAATTTTTGCCAAACGAAAAATTAAAAGAAAAGAAGAACTTAAAGCTAGGAAAAAAACAACAAACAGATACAAAAACTTCGTTTACAAAGAATAAGAATTTAAAATTTTGATGATAACAAAAATCAGAACTCAACTGCCATTGATAACTACAATCAACTGACTCAAAATAACACAAATTTTTATGTAAATAGTTGTAATAAAATAATACAAAATGATGGACAAAAAAAGTTTCGAAAAATAAAGGAGCTAACTTTATCAAAAAACGTCCACATATTTCTTCAAAATACTGTTAAAACATCAATTTATAAAAAAACTATTAAAATTAAAAAATTAACAAAAAACAAATACAATCAACTGAATTGAATTAATTTACAATTACACTACTTTAGAAATACTAATGGATGAAAAGTTGCAGAAAGCTTTAAAAGTAACACCTTTATTTCCGCTCCTTAACAGGTAACAATTCCATACATAGCATTATATAATTTTTAACCTAGAAGAAACCTTTTAACACATGACAGAACAGCAAGTTCAAACCCTTAAAATATATCAATACGTTAATTTTTAAACTTGAATCCCATATGAGGCATTCCTAAAATCATTTTCACAAAGAAAAGACATTATCAATTTAAACACAATGGTGTTGCCAGTCATTAAATACTAATAAGATATCGATAAATTATAGCAGGCTCTTTCAAAACTTTCAGAGATTGTAAATTAATTTTCCGCTTGAGAACGATATAAGAAAATGTTACGTCTTCAAAATCTGCATTCATACAATGATACTTATTTCAAAGCCACACAGAAAAATTAAAATAAAACTATTCTTGGCTAAAATAAATTGGATTCTGTAGCCTTTAAGAGAACAGAACGAAATATTAATGTGATGAGCAAAGCTTAAATATAAACGAATTTTCTATCAATATGTTTATCGTTAAATTAATTTTTATTCTGTCTTTACCGCTTTTCTTGATATAAATAAAACTATTTTTTAATGGCAACTGTGATGGGGAAATATTGTGCTATACATCTATATGGAATATCGATATGGGATCATTCATACTCTAAATAAGAATAAATTAAACCTCTCATTCTTACTTTTTGCAATTTAAAAGTTGGAATATAAAAAGTTGATAGATATAAGAAGATAAAAATTAAAATTATAAACGAATATATAATTTTATATCAATAAACAATATAAATAAAAACATTTCAATATTTTATCTCCGATCACTGTATGTTTGTTAGGTTTTCATGCATTTTATTTCAAAAATCCATAATTCATAATATTTTCAACAGTTTAATCACAATAGCCAGTAGACAATTTTGGTATTTCAAGCGTAATGCTGTTACTATTGTTATAACAGAAATCAAGAACCGTCTAAAAACTTACAAGAACCGTATAACCGTATAAAATATAAAATATCTGATGTAGGCAACACATGACTTTCCTTATATAATGCAATGAATTTACTACTTTTACAGTATAAAAAGATAGGTTATTCTTATAGTAAATATTTATATTCTTTCCAGGATATTGAATTTTCGACAATTAGTCGTCATTTTTATTGATTTAGTGTCATTTTTATCCATTTGGCGAGATTTTTATTAATTTGGCAACATTTCAAAATGTCGCCAAGTTGGCGACATTCCACCAAATTCGTCGTCAAAATCTCGCCAAACGTTATGGACAGAGAAATAAGTTTTTCTTAAAGTAGATAAATGATTATTGGCGTTCAAATACAAAAGTATTACTCAAAGTAACTTTTCTCATGAATGGAACGAGCTACATCCACGAGAATGATCTCACTAAATTTATTGCATGATATTACATATAAAAAGTGAACCTGTTTCTCAACAGTAATATATATTTTTTTAATTTATGGGATGTTTTAATAAATTCATTTGAAAATGTGCAATATCTCGAGAACGGTTCATGCTAGCGTTCTAAAATTTATGTCAATCGTTTTCTAAGGAAAAATTACATAAGAAATGCCTATTTGCGTAACTTTATTAAAGGTTTTGATTTTTTGATGAATTTTTCAAAATTTCACTCGAAAATTTAGGGGATTCTGAACATTCGATTGCGTTTTAAAACAACAGGCTTCCAATGTTCACGGATTGTGATTTTTGTACCAAATTTCATTCGAATCGCTCCGTTCGTTCGTAAGATATCATCTCCACAGACTCACTGACACACACACACACATACTTTCACACACACACACACACATACATACTTTCACACACACACGCACACATTCACACACAGGCATTATCTAAAAAATGTTCGATTTGTAATCAGGGATGCTTGGACCGTGCTCTCCCGTCAAACACTCGAATTCGAATTTTCGACCCCGTCACAATACCTTCATTATATTACATTATTATATATAAGGAAAGTAAAAATCAGTTGGTTACGAAGGTTATATAAGCTAACACTATTACATAAATATGCAGAAAAATAATTAAAATCCGAAAAAAATGGCAAATAATTGAAAAAATAACTGAATGAAACACACCGGAATGGAAAATTAAAGCAGATATTTCCAAGCGAAAAGGGAGGACAGACAATGCTTGATAGGACGGTAGTTTTTGGAGGGAAAAATGAAACTGTAAACAAAGTTCAATTCAAAATTTTAATTATTGTGTTAAAATGATCCTGACTTGTGAAAAAATGAACATGATTAAAGTTAAAATATGTAAAAGATTTGGATATTTCATGAATTTTAACTCGATAGAGAAGTGGAATAGAGTTCTTATCACTATTTTATTTAATGAGTATAAACTATTGTCGTGTCGACATTTTATAATAATCTCGAACAGACTACATAATACAGGTACAGAATGACAATCTATTGGTACCCTGTATACCAATATACTAAGCAATATGCTAATTAATTGCAAAAGTTGCCAGTCACTATAATATTAAAGTTGTATTCATAAGTAGTAAGATAACCTATGTTCATCAGCAATGCGGATCGGCGGATCTGAGGATCCGGGTCTCCTTAGCTGTAGTAGTGGGGAGATGTCGGAATGAGAGATTACATACTTTGAGAATTTTCGTGAAGAAGAGTGAGAGGGTGATGTTGTGGGGGATTAAGATACTTTTTGGTGGTGGTGGTGGGGTATTGATAAATGACGGAGAAGGTTATAGCGCTTCTTGAGAGATTACTCAACAACGCTGAGTTCCGAGGATTCTGTAAAAGACTGAGGAGGGAGTGTGTTAAACATTTTCGATGAAGATTTTTCCTGAAGGAAACGTGATTAATACACATCATTATAAAAAGCTTACATTTTACACTTACCATGACGCGAAGCAGCTGAAAACAAAAAAAAAAACATGCATTAAAAATTATAATATCAAAAACTTGTTAAATAATATACACAGATAGAAAAAAAAATATTTATTTTTTTTTAGGTTTATGACCACCATCCACCCGGTGAAAAGCACCGCTTCAAACCATGTAAATTTCCCACCTTCTTCAAAGCACACAGTTTTTTTTAATTAGAAATGTTTATAGATTTTGATGTAAAGTTATTTACACAGAGGACTTTTTTTATATTCGCGATTTTTGCAATATTCACAATCTTTTCATAATCCTTTTTATTCTAAATCTTCTTTTTAAAATTCTTGATTTTTTTAATTCAAAACTGTTTTTCGTGAAATAGGTTTTTATTTTGATACAGGTATGAGAAAAGATATGTATATATTTTTTTAGGTTTGTGCCCGCCAGCCACACGGTGCAATTCACTGCCACAAACCATTTTTTTATTTTCTTTGCATGAAGTTCTTCCTAACAAAATGAATTTCAAAAAATATTTTTTTTTAGGTTTAACCCCACCATCCACCCGGTGTCACCACACCGCCTCAAACCTTGTACATTTTTTTTTCAATTCTTCTTTTCCATAATTTCAAAGCTTGTTCTTTCTTCAATTTCAAATATGCAACATGATTGCAACATTTTTTTTAAATGCATAATACTTTTAAAAGTTCGTAAACCTTTTTTCCATGTGCAAAATCTTTTTTTCCAGAATTGCAAGACTTGTTCTTATTTCAGTTTCAAGTATGTATATATTTAAATGTTCAATAATCTTTTTTCTTTCCGAATCTTCTTTTCCATAATTTCAAGACTTGTTCTTTTAAGTTTCAAGTATGTAAAAATTTAAATGTTCGATAATCTTTTTTTTTTCCCGAATCTTCTTTTCCAGTACTTCAGGACTTGGCTTTTTTTTTCAGTTTCATGTAAATTAAAATTTAAAAAGTTCATAAATTTTCCTTCCCATTATTTTGAGCCTTGTTCTTTTTCAGTTTCAATTATGTGAAAATTTAAGTTCGAAAATCTATTTTTCAAATTTTCTTTTCCAGTACTTCAGGTCTTGTTATTTTTTCAGTTTCAAGTATGCAAAAATTTAAATGTTCAAAAATATTTTTTCATTTCTTTTTCAAATCTTCTTTTCCCTTAATTTCAAGATTTGTTTTTTTTTTCAGTTTCAAGTATGTGTAAAATTTAAATATTCGAAAAATCTTTTTTCCATTTTTTCAAAATTTTCTTTTTCCATAATTGCAGGACTTGTTCTTTTAAGACACACAAAACGATTATCACATCTTTTTTTTCTACTTCTTCAATTTATACAGATTTTTTTTTCATTGTTCAAAATCATCTTCTTATTTTATTTTATTTTTTCTCTAAATTTTAATCTTCACCAATTTCACAGTGGCCATAGGCGTAGTTGTGCACGCCATCGTCCATGATGTATGGTTTATCATCATAGGAAGAGAGTGACACTTTGCTGTGCTTGAGCGTGTACAACTGATGACACTCACTCCCAATGCGATACTGAGCGTGACGTGCAGTTTTCACCTCTTTCAGACAGCTTCGGTAGATATCTTATTTCAGCTCTTTGCCAATAACCGTTCTCGATACCCTCTTGGCTGGTTTTTTTTGTACTCCCTGTCGCCAATAGGGAGTGCAATTTGAACCTGAGTCCCACAAACTGAAGCCCAGGCTTTGCATTCAATTCACCCTTGAAGCAGATAATCCACTTTTTGTTGACACAACTGTAGGCTGGATGTTCCGGTGGGTAATCAGAAATATCAAAGAGGTGGCTACTACGCAGCATGCCTTGATAGAAATCAGAACACTCAACCTCGTAAGTGAGAGAGTCAGTGTCCGTGAAAAGTAACAGAGCCTTTGCTCCGTACTGATTTTTCATGCAGCCATAATGAAAAGAGTACATATGGAGTTTGCTCAGCTCCAGAATGGCGAAACCGGCGTAGATGGGTCTGCTGAATAGTATGCTACTCAAGACCCTCTCTACCCCCACCAAATGTTCATTAAAAATTTAGAAATTTTTAAAGGTCGGTGCCGCTACCAACTTCTCACCCCGCATCACTGACCAAATCGATTTTGACCCTGTTGCGGAGGTTCTCCATGGACTTACCATATACTGCATTATTCATCAATTTGAAGAAAGCCTTCTCAAAACCTGATTGGGCCATCTTGCTCTGTTCCGTGTTGAAGTCAATGTAGGGCTTCAACCAGGCTCGTTGTCGGAAGAGAAGGACTCTGTGTACATGGGTCACTTTAAGTCCATGACACAGGATGACATTTAAATCCAGTAGAAATCTGGTAAAACGACCGTTCCACGAAATCCAACTACAAGGAAGATTCTCTAAATCAGCCGGACGTCCTGTAATGCCGAAATTAGATACGTAATTTCCCCAAACCGTAGCAGAGGATTTTAGGCATAAGATTGGAATGCAAAGCATATGTCCTTTTCACAAATTAGGGAAATGTCGATTCCATTATTCATGGAAGTGCAACACAGGAAAGGGGAACAAACACTTAATTGGTCGGTTAAACTTTCTCGACAGACATTGTAATCAGCTCTGAACAGAGTGGATTACTATTTAGATGACTGCAGATGCAGCAGTTCAAAACATCCATTCAGTCTTTAAAGACATAACAAGTCTCTGTCATCAGGACACAACGAATTCAGAGGCCCTTGAGTGTATAGACTAAACGCCTTCACCGCAGGAAAATTAATTGAACAAAGTTAAAAGTCCGCGAAATAAAAATGTGCGTTCCTCAGAGCGCTTGCCTGAGGAGAGCTTAATTGCGCAAAGGAGAGCTTAACAGCTTACATCTTTAAGTTCTAATACAAAAAGAGAAGAGAATGAAAAAGAGCGCGAATCTATTTATATACTATCAAAAATCGCTGCCACACATCGTAAACAAAACTTTCGATGAACGACAAAATAATTAATGAGAGATGATTACGGCCAACCAATCAGAAACGCAAAATTTTAAAGACGAGAATAGAAATTTTAAAGCACAGGAAAAGAAATGAAGTGAAACAATTTGGAATATACAAGTTCGGCAATAGTCTAAAAATGAACGATTCTGAAAATTTTAAAAAGCCGAGAACAGAATAAAAAATCTAATGTGGGCAGCGCATGGCTTTCTCTGCAGACTCAAATTCATATTTCTTTTACTTCTTTAAAAATTCATTAAATTAAGTTCAATTGAACCAAATAACACTAAATTTACATTTGTAATTCAATTTTTGTTTTTATTTAGTAATTGGACATTTTTCCGAAATCGGCGTAACAAAAATGCACGAAATCTCAAATATCTTTAGAATGATTAGTCCTAAGTATAATGAAGTGTGTTCAATGCATATTTTAATCGCGCTTTTAATGTTAGTTCCACCATTACATCTTTAAACAGTGAAATTGATTTAATTTTTAAACTCTGTCAGGATGCCTATTACTCTTATGAGTTTGTTTATAAAATATTTGCTAAAATTCGTCATAAGTGTTTATAACCTACGTTAAGTCTTGTTCCCATCAATGAACGCTTATCGTTTAAAGCTAGTTATCCTTACCATCCAAAAATTTTTCGTTCTCCGCTTATTAGACTGTTACTACTATGTTCAGTCATATTCGTGCAGGTAAATTTAGGGATAATGTTAACTTTAAAAGTCTTGCTGGGGTATATGTTGTACCCCTTCTTTCTCCGGATAATGTTTATAAATTTTATATCGGAAGTACTAAACGTACGGTTGGTACCCGTTTGTCTGAACATGCAAGATACGTAAAGTATGATAAACAAACGATTGATCTTGCTCAATTAGTGAATAAAGATAATTTTAGCCCCCCTATTGAAAATTATTTCCTTTTGATCAGCTGTAATAACTCTTGCTATATTTTACTTTACGAATTTCTTTTCATTTATTTACATCGTACTTCTATTTGTAATTTTGACCCTGTTCAGTTCTTAAGTTATTCCTGTTGTTCAGACACTGTTGGGACCAGATGTTGTTCAGACACTCGGTGGGACCAATGGGAATATAAACGAATAATATCACCGAATTAGTTTTGGATTGAACCCGGATTGAAAAAATAGAATACATTGAACCCTATGAGACCTAATGTTTAACAATTTACAACAAAGTTGAAAGGTGTTTATGACTTCGATCATTCTGTCTGTCTGTCTGTCTCTCTGTCCGTTAGCACGATAACTGCCTTAAATATGACTTTGATTATTCATAGAACGAAGACTAATTTTCACTTATGGAAATGTAAACACCAAAAGATATAGAATGAGTTGTATAAGAATTGCTGCATTTCTTTAACGCAAAATTACTTAGCTTATGGAGTCTGCAATATATCTGATATGAATGAAACATTCATTGATTTTACACAGAGAAAAAGACGATTTTTCGATGAAATTTTAATCTTAAGTTAAATTACTTGCACCTCCATGGTTTTAAGTTTCTAAATAAAATAAATTATTATAGTAATGTGATGAATGAAATGAATATGGAAAAAAGTTTATCAATGAAATTCTGCTTTTATAGAGGAAGCCAGGCGATTTATATTTCGATGATGTCATTTGAATAAAGTTCATGTGTTTTCGATGAAGTTTTTAAATATAATAAATCATTGTAGTATTATGATAAATATAAAAATTTTACATAGGAATGTATTGCATTTTAGAGATGTTTAAACCAGGCAATTTATATTTCAATGTCGTCATTTGAATGAAGTTCCTTTTTTTTTCGATGAAGTTTTAAGTGTTTTCGAATATAATAAATTTATGTAGTATTGTGAAAATTTTGAAATTATTACAGAGGTATGTATCGCATTTTAGAGATGTTTAAATAAAATTGCATTGAAGTTGGAAAGTGTTTCATAATCAATGCTTTATGCATGATTGATATTTCTTGTTTTTATTTAGCAGTGCATCACCAAAAGGGACGTAAATTATATTATCATTAAAATTATAAAACATTAAACTTTTGAATATAATACAAAACCCATTTCTAATTTCTTCTTTTTTAAATTTTTATTGCAACATTTTTTATATAAAAACAAGAAAGATCAATCATGCATAAAGCATTGATTATTAAACACTTTCCAACTACAATGCAATTTTATTTAAACATCTCTAAAATGCGATACATAATCAGTAATATTTTTAAAATTATCACAATGCTACAATAATATATTATATTTGAAAACTCCATCGAAAAAAATGAACTTTACTCAAATGATATCATTGAAATATAAATTCCCTGGTTCTCTATGAAAATGCTGTAAAAATTTCATTCATAAGCATTTATTCTAGTCCTTTCATTCATCACAATACTGCAATAATATATTTTACTTAAAAAGTTAAACCCATGGAGGTAAAATTAATCTAACTCTGTGCTTAAAATTTCATCGAAAAAGTCTGCTATAAAATCGGCTGTTCTCTATGTAACATCAATGACTGTTTCATTCATATCAACTGATATCAACTATATTGCAGACTCAAGCGCTAAATAATTTTGTGTTAACGAAATTCAGAATTCTTATGCAACTCATCTCACAGCTTCATATGTTTATAATTTCTATAAGTGAAAATTAGGCTTCGTTGTAGAAACAATCAAAGTTTGATGATTATTTAAACTCAAATAGATCGTAATTGCTTTGTTTCAGAACATTGAAGCCCAGAAATTAAGCAAACATAATTTTTTTTGGACGGATACAACACAATATACAAATGAAGAGGAACATTAAAAATCACGATTTTGACACAAGATGGATGCCATATTTTATTTTGAAGTAGGTCCCGTGATCTCTTCATATAATGGTCACGTGATTTCTTCATATAAAGGGTGTAATTAATATTCTAATTTTTATTTAAAAAACTACCGAATATATTTTGCTGAAATTTTTTTTATATATTTTTTGGGATAATTTGAATATTTGCTAAAACTTTCGAAGCAATTTGGGAATTTTAAATTTGCTTAAAAATTGATTGAAAAATTAGATCCCATAAGGTTCAATGTATTTCATTTTTTCAATCCGGGTCCCACAGACTGTCTGAACAACATACTAAAATTTCATATTTGATAAAGTCATTTTTACGGCAGTTATTGTGTTAACGTACATACATACAGACAGACAGAATGAACAAAGTCATAAACACTTTTCAACTATGTTGTAAAGTGTTAAAAGGGATCAGAAAAAAATGCAAATCATTAAGAGAACATATATTGGAATTTTCGCTATCTCAGTATGATGGCCGTTATAGTAACCTAATCTAACAAATAAATTAAAACGAACAGTAATTAATACATGTATTATAAGTGTGACATAATGATGAAAGATTGAAGAAAAAACTATGTGCACTAGTAACAGAATGCTAGACAACAGACTGCAAAACTCTTCAAAGAAATATAGAACAATCTTCCAAATATGGACATGGACATATTTAACACGCTATTATATCAAATAAAAAATTCGTCATTCTGCTGCTTCAAATTTCTTGTTTTCATATCAGCCATACATACTGAGAAAGATTAAGTAACGGAATGAATAGACAGAACTTGGCCCTTATTTCTTAAATATGACACAAGTTCTACATTTTTGTCAAAGTTTCCATATTATTTTTAAATCTAAAAATGTATAACATATACTTTCATTGAAGTCACGCTTATTATGCCCTCGTCAGCATGGCATAGTTGATCCTGCAATTTCAAGAAATGTTGATATATGCCACAAATTTGAGAAACTCCATGGAGAGTATCAATTTTTGTCTCATCATTCTACTTGTCTGAAATTTCTTACAGGGTGAGCTCAAGATGTACTAAGCTGCAACGGCTAGTGTCATATTCAATGACAAACCTTGTATGAGGAGTTCTGGCGGTCCCCTTAACATTTTCAGGTTTATACAAAAGATCGCCATACTGGGCACACCTTTTCTTGCTTTCACGACTATTCCATGTTATGGAAAGCATAATAAACCGACACTAGTCCATGAATACTGTTATTTATAATTGGAAGTCAATGCTGATCACAAACTTATATTTGGATAAGTTGAAAATGCATTTCTAGGTTATTGATCACGGTATCTTTCTATAGTAGCATTCTTAAAATTAGCATCATTATATTGGGAAAGATATAGTCTTCGAGTTCCAGGGTACTTATAAAATTTATTGATTTCAGCTGGAAAATTAATTTGAGAAGGACACAGAAACGTCTAATACATGGCTATCAATCTCACTGTAAAATTTACAATTTTCTAAAAAAAATTATGAAATAAAAAATTGTTGGCCAGACAAAATGATTGGGCAGACTATATTTAACCGCAGTCCAGGGGTTGCCCATGTCTGCACTAAACCTTCTGCTTATTATGAAATGTCAAGTATAGACAAAAATTAATTGGCATATACTTAATACAGATATAGTAAAAAGTAGTGCCAAAAGTATGTTCTCCATGAAATGTGCTTTTCTCAAGGAGCCATGTGAAAAAGAACGTTAGCAATCCCCTATGCGCTTCTCTCCTTCATTACGGTCGTGGCTACATTGGCGCGGTGAACCTAACAATATACGGAAGCGTGTCAAGAGGTATTCACTTTGGACAATCGCAGCCAGGAAATATATAAATTGTGTACATGACTATGAATACATTTGCCTCCATCCATTTCTAGTTGGAGAAATTTTCATGCAGCACTAAAATACAGTTTATCAGCAATATGTATGAAAGAAGGGGCATTTTTAAGCAGTTCGTCTTGTTCAAAAATGAATGTTTCTGTAAAAGATAATATGACTAAGGTAAATAAAAATTGCAGTAACTTTTCAGTGCAGATTGCATAATGGGACTAATTCTGTTACGATGGCTATAATCTATTATTTTATTTATAATCCGACAGAACATAGGGATAATTTTTTGGGAAAGCAACAGTTTGGGTAGTAGCTCTAGGGTAAGCCAAATTATTCAATCTCCCAACAGATTATCTGATTCGAAATATGATTTTTTTAAATTAGGATGATGACAATAAGTCTTGATAATATTTTATAATAATATTATTTATATAAAAATGACTTCGTTTACTTTTGTATATCTACACAAATGTGTCTGTATATCTGCTGTGCATAAAAGCTGATTCAAAGTGATTTTTGTTACAGGGACAGCTATTCACATTTAGCAGAATGTAATTCAAATAAGTTAAAGGACTAAATCCCAGAGACCGGTACGGTCGTTTTTTTTTTTTTTTTTATCGCGACAAATCGGCGATAAGCAGAGTGCTTTGTTGCGACCTTGGTAATTCTTTAACTCTTCTTAATCATGGTAACCTTGCGAGTTGGTTGGATACTATGGCAACTGTTTCAACATCAGGCGCCAGAAAAGTCGCCAAATTCAAGACCGTACCGGTCTTTGGGATAATGCCAGAGAAAGATATAAGATATAACGAGGAAATGTACTGACCAGACAGTATTGGCTGGCTGAAAGGGAAATGCGTGACGTGCGGTAAAGTAGCAAGTCTCAGTGCAAGAGGTTCATATTGACATCTAGAAGGTTGCGGTACATAAGCCAGCAGATAGTTGAAATAAGCTAAAGAAATAACATATAACCTCGAACTGTAATGACCAGACAATATCGATAACACTTTACAAATTGATAACTTCATAAATGCCTAATTCTATTTAAATTCTGTTAATATGTCATTTATTCTATTTTTCACATTATTATTTATTCTAATTTTTTATTGGAACAACGCTATTTTTAAAATAGTATGCTCTTCCTGTATTCTGTACTTATTTAGACTTTTGAATATAAGTGCCATTATATACTCTAATATTTCTAGCTTATATATTTAGCTTATATATTTCTTAAATATATTAATATTGAATATTTTTATCTCTACATAATGTTCAGTAAATTCCCCCCATATTTTACTAATATCAATAGCGTAATTATATTTAAAATGTTATTTCCCATTTCTCTCTTGTTAATTAATTCTGGCTATAGTTTTATTCCAGGTGGCATGGCTAAATTTTTTATTCTCAAGTTTATTTAATTTATAATCCTTAGAACGCTCTCAATTTATTTTAATTTCACTACGTGCTGAGTACTGGCAATATTCACTTTATATTATTATGTGGCAACTTTTACTGTTTATTTACTTACTATAAATAATTTTCATTATTATGAATCTGCAATCTCTCACGCAATATTCTACTCTACCAAAAATAGTATCACCCACCCACCCCCATTCCTCAACAGCAATCGGCATTTTCCCAAAGACCGGTACAGTCCAGAATTTGGCGACATTTTTGGCGCAAATGCTCTTACTGCGCACGATGTTTTTAAAATGCATCTTTAGCTTATATAAAGGCATTTCATGTAATTTTTTTTGCAAATTTAACAGTATTCTAACAATTTAAAACACATAAATTGTTACTTTCCTTATATACATAATATATAAGGAGAGTAATGTGATGGGATTGAAAATAAGAATTCGAGTTTTCGACGGAAGTGCACGTTTCAAGCATCCCTGATTACGAATCGAACATTTTTAAAGTGATGTCTGTGTGTGTGTATGTGTGTGTCAATGAAACTGTGGAGACGATATCTCACGAACGAATGGGAAGATTCGAATGAAATTTAGTACAAAACTTACAATCCGTGAATATTGGAAGCCTCTTGCTTTAAAACACAATCGAATGTTCAGAACCCAATTAAATTTTCGAGTGAAATTTTTAAAAAATCATAAAAAAATAAAAACATTTAATAAAGTTACGAAAATAGACATTTCTTATGTAATTTTTCCTTAGAAAACGGACATAAACTTTGGAACGCTAGCATAAACCGTTCTCGAAACATTGCACATTTTTAAAATAAATTTATCAAAAAATCACATAAATTAAAAAAAAATATTAACTGTTGAGAAACATGCTCATTTTACACATGTAATATTATGCGATGAATTTGGTGGCATCATTGTCGAGGATCTAGCTCGTTCCATTCATGAGAAAATATATTTTGGGTAATACTTTTGTATTTAAACGCCAATAGTCATTTATCTGCTATAAGAATAATTATTTCTCCGTACATAACGTCTTGCGAGATTTTGGCGACTTATTTGGTGGTATGTCGTCAACTTGGCGACTTTTTTAAATGTCACCAAATTAGCGAAAATCTCGCCAAATGGATAAAAATAACGCTAAATCAATGAAAATAATGACTAATTGAAAATTCAATATCTTGGAAAGAATATAAGTATCTAGTATAAGAAAAACCTATGTTTACTTTCCTTATGCAAAATTAATTCAATTAAAAGTATATTTTGTGCTTCAATCGATTTGTTATATTAAATGAACTCAGAAAATGTTTCATTTTTTTGCTGGAAATTCTTCTAACAGTTAGCAACAGAAATTTGATATTTTCAGTATTAATTTGTTCTAACAGATTTTCAGCTATATCTCACGAAAATATGTATTTATTGGTATAGCTTTTGCGTTTAAGTATGTGATAGGATAACTTAACTGAAATGTCTTAACTAAAATTTTTGCATTTTGATATGTTTTATTTAAAAAAAATTAAATTGTGTTTGGTAAGAAAGAGAATTATGACATACTGTGTATTTATATAAATAGGGGCACCGCCCCCTGCTCGCCACCACTCGATAACCTCCGTAACTCGCTTTGTGAGATCTCTCTTGGCGCCTGCTGCGCATGCATAATACATCCGTTGGGGTCCCTTGTTCGTAAACGTAAAACACAAGTTGGAGTTTCTCCCATTGTAAGATAACGCTCATCAATCACAGAATTTCTGGATCGCCGCTTTAGTAAATAGAATGCTAGAACACCTCTATTTTCTCCAGAACTGGAAAACGGCCACCGGCATCTCTCTTTATAAACCTAATCAGGACATAGCTAACTTCCAATAAGCTTACTCTCCAGAATGTCGAATATCTACGAACTCAGAATATTGAATTGCTTAAAAGATTGGATAGTTTCTGCAGATCTCAGTAAATACTTAATCTTGACCAGCTGCTCACTCCCCGCAGACCCACGCAGCCTCATACGTGTAGTTGAATATATACACACCAATTCTCGTAACAGGCAATACACCAGCATTGTGTTTTTTGGCATATTGAAAGCGTTCGACATGTGCTGGATCTGGGTCTGATTACCAAAGTATCCGAGTCTGATTACCAAGCTGGTGCGACTTGGCGTATCAACCCAATTAATTACTATCATCAACTCGCATCTCACCAATCGTTCTTTCCGCGTACGATTTGGTACTCTCCATTCCTTATCCCGACCGATCAAAGTCGGAGTTTCACAGAGGGTAACTGCAGCTCCCTACTTTTTAACCTATAATTTAGCGATATACCACACATACCACAGGTGAAACTCTGCAATTTTGCAGATGACATCGTGATCGTAACCCACCGAGGTTCTCCTCAAAACACGATCAATACTCTACAGAGCTTTATCACACATCCTTGACCACTGACTCTTCCACTGGAAAATCAAAATTAATGCTTCTAGGTCTAACGTTCTTATTTTTAAGACCCATTACAAAGCAATTACCCATAATTTCCAAATAGCGTATTTTCAATAAAACAATTCCTTTTAATCATGCCGTAAGCTATGTGGGAGTCCTTCTTGACGCCCACATGACGGCTCACATATCAACTTAAAAATTCAATCTACTAAGCAGGCTATTAACGCCCTGCATCCCCTGCTCTGTACAAGGTCTCCCCTTTTTCTGGAGAACAAACGTTTCTTTTACAAACAAGTCATTGCACTTTTGTTTTGTACGCCAGCCCTGTCTGGGGTTCGGCAGCAAAAGCACATATTGGGAAATTGTAAGTTATCCAAAACAGTCTTACGTATGATCATCAAATCTCCTTGGCTTGTCACAAAAGAGGTTATTCATGACGATCTTGAAGTTTCTGGCTTCGAAGAACAAATTCGTAGACTCACTCGAAATTTCTACATCAACATTTTTGAGAAAGCCTGCCTGGCAGAAGTGGATCTGGATTATAACATGCGGCCAACGTTCAAAAAACGCCGACCACAACATAGTATTTCTGACCTAAGGCGACCTTTCAAGGCACGTGCATTGAAGATTGGCTTACCCGATCTGCCTCTGTCGGTTTAACCCAAAGTCTGGATTAGAGTTAGCGCTATGGTACAGCCTTGGCAGTACCGCTAGCCATTCCCTGTAAACACTGACCTCGTACCACTGTATAAGAATGAAGCTACTGTGAGCTACGTATACTTGTAATAGAAATCCGACTCTTTCTTCATGAGCTCTGCTGCCCAGTAAACTTTCTCCTCTCTTCACTTGCTTTCTTTTCTTTGACTCATCTTATCAATAGTAATTAACTAGACTTCGATCGTCCAAAGTGTTGCAGACCACTCCTACGAACCATAGGCTCAACCAGTTAACTACAAGCATCGGTGGAATGGAATGCTCAAACATCTCATTGCAATGATTTCAATTATTAAAAAGAATAACAATACTGTTCGACGTGGGTATGCGAGGGTTCTCCTTCAGGTGCCTCGAAATGCAAACGCCTTGAATCCTTGGAATCCTAGGAACTCTCTTTACGAGCTCTATCATCCTCATCCGCGTTGTGGCCATAAGTGCACGTCTCCCCCCCCCCTTGCTCGTATATTTACAACAATAAGACATATTTAAATTAAAATAATAACGATATACAGCGATAACGAAAATATCAAAAATAACATCAGCATTACAGTTCAGAATATTACATATATTTTTTATTCTTTAAATTAACTGAGGGAGACGGCTTCTGATTGGCAGCAATTTATAATATAAACATTTTCATTTATCTGTCTATCTATCTACCTCTGGTTAACGCTGCTAGAAAATGTTACAAAACGTGTTTCAATCACGAATAAATATTTCAATTTAGATGCTAACTCATATCATAAGTATTTTCATGACCCTCCACATGAACACTCAATTTTTTCGATCACCCAATGACTTATCACGATCGCTGCTGTTTGAATTCAGTGCTCATATTGAAAGCCGGAGTGTTCGTTCTCTTCTTAACAAATTAAATTTTTGCTTGAACGTGGTTCGTTTTTCTTTTCTTTTGTTCATATGTTTTTCTTTGAGTGGCGTCAGCCGATTTAAATTTATATTTAAAAAGATTCAACAAAGAAAACACACAGCTTTTGGCATTCAAAACACATTTTATTTCACAAACATGTTGGCCAATGGAAAAGGGAGAGAATAGAAAAGGAAAGAAACGTCGGTTAAACACAGAAAGTGTGAGAAGATGGCGAGCACGTCAAAGTTAAAAATATTTTTAAAAAATTTGAAAAGAAAAGACCGAAACGCATAGACTGCAAATTGAGAAGGAATCTCTACAGAAATCTCAAATTCATCGCCAAATTGCTGAAAATCATGCCAAATACGAGTTAATGGTTTGCAAATTTTGAATTTCGTATGACGGACATCTTCTTTTAAATAAATAATTTACACAACATGTTTGTCAAATATTTGGCCTTGAGCCTTGTTTATCGTCAGGGCATAAGCTAATTGTACGGGAAACTGGCGACAATACAGCATAAATGGTAACAACACAGACTTCCTTTTCATTCTTAATGAATATTTATTATACATATAAGATACAATTTGAAGTATAATTAATCACTTACCATAAATCAAACTTCTGCAAAGTATGGGGAAATATATAGTTACATTTCTTTAAATGTATAGCATTGAAATAAACGTTGAATTCTTAATTGTTGATTTTAACAAACAAACATAACGTTTTGCAAGCATTGTTGCTATGAACAAACAGAGCGTTTCTCAATAATTATTCTCATGAACAATCACGATTCATTGTTGAAAACGCTGTTGCCAGGTTACCAACCCCGTGTCAAAGATGTGGCGGTCTGTGCGGCCGTCCATCATGGTGCCTGTCCAGACCATGACTGACCCAAAAGGGAAATGATGTCTTTCCGTGATGTTCCCGGGTGAAAACGCGTTCCACGTTCTCTCCAGTTTGCCATTCTCTCCAGTTCTCTCCAGTTGCACGTTCTCTCCAGTCAATTAGTTTGCAGGCTAAATCTGGGCTCGTCATTGAACATGACATTGCCCAACTTTTGTCCACTCCACTGCCTATGTTCCAAACTCCAATGTAAACGCTCGCGTTTCTGTGCAGACGACAGTGGGATGCAAACTTCTGGTCGTCTGGCATAGAGACCAACGTATCAAAGTCTCTTGTAAACAGTTTGTCTCGAAACAGTGACTCCATATGGCGGCTGTCAGGGCTGAACCCAGTTGTCTTGCAGAACGGTTCCTCTGACGTCGCGCAGTTATCACCAAATATCGGCCTTGCCGAAAGGTTGTTACCCTTGACCGATATGTTACTGATCGTCGGGTAACATCTCCAGTAGTTTGGAACCTCTGCCACAGTCTGGAGATCACACACTGAGGCCCATTCAGAATTCGAGACGCTTCGGTTTGGGATCGACCGGATTCCAGCATGTCAATAATTCGTCCCTTAAAAACATGTCCAGTTGGAATCTTTGTTACACCTTTAATCCTTTCTGATTGTTAACAACGCTCCGTACCACAGCAAATGAGAAATTCTGCATCAGCTGGTCCTGCCGCTCAAGGCCGTTTTGCACTCATTCGGACGTGTGCCAGTTCTTTGCGCATGTCGACGTTGACTGAACCGTTTTGCATATATACACAATGATTTACCATCATCCCACGTTTCTCCACAACTGATTGTGAGCCATTGTATCCATATTAACTCATTTTTTGTATTTTACGAATTATGCTTAACTTTAGGTAGTGAGTGTGTATTGTGTATTTCAAGCATATGTGTTATTATTCAACTCTTGAATAACATAATGGAAAATATTTAACATAACTTTAATGTTTATTATTATTGCCATAACTACTCTTATGTTGATTGATTTAATGTTTTCTATTTCCTGAAACAAATGTTTCGATTTTTTGCAGAAATGCGGTTTTACGAATGGGAAGAGGGCATTCGCTTTTGACAAATCGGTGTTTTTTCATCTAATATCGCCTCGGATAGATGAAAGACTTGTAAATTTGTGTCTCTGTTATAAAAAGCTGGCAAATGGTATGCGTTTCATTCTTCCACTCGATGTGTCAGTAAGATACATTGGGACCAAAAATACAAAATTAATTCAATAAAAAGTATATTTTGAGCATCAATCGATTTGTTATAATAAATGAACTCAGAAAAAGTTTCATTTTTTCTTTCTGGATATTCTTCTAACAGTTAGCAACAGAAATTTGATATTTTCAGTGTTAATTTGTTCCAACAGATTTTCAGCTATATCTCACTAAAATATATATTTATTGGTATGGCTTTTGCGTTAAGTATATGATAGGATAATTTAACAGAAATGTCTTAACTAAAATTTTTGCGTTTTGATATGTTTTATTTAAAAAAAATTAAATTGTGTTTGGTAAGAAAGAGAATTATGATATACTGTTTATTTATATAACTAGGGATGCCGCCTCCTGCTCGCCACCACTCGAGAATCTCCGTAACTCGCTTTGTGAGCTCTCTCTTGACGCATGCATAATACATCCGTTGGGGTCCCTTGTTCATATACGTAAAACACAAGTTGAAGTTTCTCCTTTTGTTAGATAAGATGCTCGCCCTTTGTTAGATGAGAAGATGGCGAGCACGTCAAAGTTAAAACTATTTTTAAAACCTTTGAAAAGTAAAAGGCCGAAATGCATAGACTGCAAATTGAGAAGGAATCTCTACTGCAATCTCAAATCCATCGCCAAATACGAGGTAATGGTTTGCAAATTTTGAATTCCGTGTGACAGACATACCTTCTAGATTGAAATAAATAATTTACACAACATATTTGTCAAATATTTGGCCTTGAGCCTTATTTATCGTCAGGGCATAAGCAAATTGCACGGGAAACTGGCTGCAATACAGGATAAATAGTAACTTCACAGACTTCCTTTTCATTCTTAATGAATATTTATTATATATATACGATACAATTTGAAATGTAATTAATCACTTACCAAATATCAAACTTCTGCAAAGTATGGGAAAATATATAGTTACATTTCTTTAAATGTATAGCATTGCAATAAACGTTGAATTCTTAATTGATGATTTTTACAAAAATATAACGTTTTGCAAGCATTGTTGTTATGAACATACAGATCGTTTCTCAATCATTATTCTCATAAACAATTACGATTCATTGTTGAAAACACTGTTGCCATTTCAATAAAGCAATCATTTAAATAAAGCTCTGAACTATTTATGTGTTTTGAATAGTTAAAAATCTAAATAATAATTTTTTGAGATGCCAACATCATTTTTAACAGTGAAAGATTGAAATTTGAAGATACAACAAACAAATGAAAATAGGTGGCGACACATGGCAATGCATTATAAATCCTCAAGCCAAATTGCAAATCATTTGATGCTATATGTTGGTGTGTGTTTGATGCTATATGTTTTGTGTCAGGGCTAGCCCTGACACAAAATTTCTCTATTTAAAAATGATTTGGAGAGCGGCTACACCGAGTTATTTAATTTCCTTATATACATAGTATATTGTATAAGGAAAGTATTGTGATGGGGTCGAAAATTCGAATTCGAATTTTTGACTGGAGAGCACGTTTCAAGCAACCCTGATCACGAATCTGGCGTTTTTAGGTGATGTCTGTGTGTGTGTGTGTGTAGTGTGTGGGTGTGTGTGTTGGCGTATGGTGGAAAGTGGGGAGCGTCTGTGTGTGTGTGTTGGCGTATGGTGGGGGTGGTAAGTCCATATGTTTATACGCTTTCCAAGTGGGGACGCACCGTCAAGTGGGGATGTCCTCAGTATGGATTTTTGCAGAAATGTAGTATTTAATGACAGATAATACTCTGAAAACAAATTTGGTTGAATTTTGGCATAGGTCCCCAGTTAGGCAGTATATGTATATAGTATATCTATAACTGTGTACAGCTCGCTAATATGTGTGTGTACCTTGCAAAAAGACACGTCCGCGGCTTATCAGAATTGCAGAATATTGTGTGTATGCGGAACTGGTTTTCAGAGGGAAGGCGTTAACTGTCCTCTAGCTAAATCTACGAAACACCCATGTTGGTCTTTGGTGGAACCCGAGGATGGCTTTTAGAACCACCAAATTGAGGAATTAGCTTTTGAGGGACTCCTACAACCACTGCCCCCCCCCATAGGTCTCCCAAAGAAATATATATAATTTTTTTTAGAAGGCAAAATCTTTTCCTCAAATTGTAATTTTGTTTTTAAAATATATTTCTAACTCGCCAAAAGAAAAAAATATAGCACTTTCAAAACTAATGTAATTTTTTTCGAGGTCCCATTTTTAGTTTGGAAGCCAATGTTATGAGAAACAGATTCTAGCCAGCTTATCTTTTATTATTTCCCATATGTCAAGAAATATTCCAGTCCAGGATGCTAAAAGTGTTTAGAAATTATGTATACAACCATCTTCACAGCATAGCTTTGCATAATATTTATTGAAATACAGTGTGATTCAGTTTTTGAAGAGCAGTCTGTAATTCTCAAAGACAGTCTTTCTGCGTGTATGCATACTCTGTTTCTGTGTAAGCACTTGCTTGGTAATAAGTGGCGCACTACCCAAGTAACACACATACCGTATTATTACCGTTGTTAAATCTTTTATACGTTATATTTTCGTATGTGTTATACGATAAACGGTAATACATCGGTTATAATATCTTTATGAGTAAACGATATATAAAAACACCGTATATCACACGCATGAAATACCATGTATGAACATACCGTATGCAGAATTACCGTTTTAAATACTATGTATTACTGTTTATTATACCTTAAAATAACCGTTTTTATTACGTTAAAAATACCAATTTATCATACGTAAAAATAACCATTATCGCTCCCTTCTTTTAAATCCCCTGCTCAAATCCTCTTTCAGCTTTGTTCTCGAACCCTTTTCCCGAAGGCATTTTCATGGATTACCGTTTATCATACATTATAAATACCGTTTATCATACGTTATAAATACCGTTTATCTTATGTTAAAATTACAATTTTTCATACATAAAAATAATATTCCTCGTCCCTCCCCTTGGGGCTTCTTGCTAACCCCCTATCAACTTTGTCCTCGAACACAGGTGGTCAGGGATCTCCCTTCATGTTTAACTTCACCCTCTCGAGTACTAACCACGTCCGATACTACTTGATTTCGGTGATCGGACGTGACGTCACACAGTTCTGGAAGTTTCCAGCAAGAATCAATTTCCTCAACTTATTGATACCGCGGTGGCGAAGCATGTTTTACGCATCTGGCAACACTGAGTGCAGTTATTCGTTCTTTCCGTACCACGTCC
Organism: Amaurobius ferox; assembly: GCA_951213105.1. Taxonomy (NCBI): domain Eukaryota; kingdom Metazoa; phylum Arthropoda; class Arachnida; order Araneae; family Amaurobiidae; genus Amaurobius; species Amaurobius ferox. The sequence goes on from OX578146.1 coordinate 115,801,359, forward strand.
GGCCCGGTTTGTATCTCTGTGTGTGTCACACGTTGCTTAATTTATATATTTTAACTTATTTAATTATATTTAGCAGTAACTTTTATTTTATTTTATATATCTTCTTAGCATTATTGTATGCATATATTACTTTTAACATTAAATATTGCTTTAAAAGCAAATGGGAAAAGTGCATGTTTTCAGCATCGTGGTATGCACAGAATACTATATTAATCTGTGGTGGTATGTGCATACATGCTCAGAAAAATTACAATGAAAAGATGTAGAACCAGTAAGTGAACACAATCGTATAAGCAGAAACGGTATTCTGCCAATAACATACAATTAATTATATAAAATGCTATCTTTAAATGATTAAAATAATTTTAATATTTAATACTATCTAAGCGGAGATTAAATGAAAACGTGGTCCGAGATTGCATTTGTTGCCATGCATGCATGTTTATTTCAAATCTTGTAAAATCATAAATTATTCTTTTTGCATGTTTTTATATATTTAGACTTAGACAGGTATAATTACACTAAATGGAAGTTGTTTCTTTTATAACCCATCTGCCAGTAAAAATATTTATTTATTAGTGTTGGTTAGTGTTTATATCAGTCATTTTTACGGCAGTTATCGTGTTAACGGACAGACAGACAGACAGAATGAACAAAGTCATAAACACTTTTCAACTTTGTTGTAAAATGTTAAAAATCTGATGTGGGCAGCTCATGACTTTCCCTGCAGACTTATATACACATTATCTTTATTTTAATTAAATTTAATTCACTATTAATTCAATTTTCGTTCTCATTTGGTAACTGGACTCATTTTCAAAGGTGGCGTAGAGAAAAAACGAAAAAACAAGAATATCTCGAGAACGGCTACTTCTAGTGTAATGGAATTGGTATTATTATTTTCTTCGGTAAAAATTACGTATAAAACAAGCATTTAATGGATATATTTCAGCAAACGTAGTTTTTATTTTAGATTTTGTCAATTTTTGAGGGCCATTTTGCAAAAAAGGCAAGTTATTTTTTTCCGAATCGTACCGAAATCTAATCAGCACCAGGGTGTCCCACAAGTGACTTATCTACCAAATTTTCTGAAATTCGGTGAATTAGTTTTTTAGTTAGAGTGGATACAAAATCTGCACAGACAGATACACAGACAGACACGCACACAGACGTCACGCTAAAAATAGATTTTTTGTATTCTAGAGGTCTTAAAACGTGTAGATCCGTCGAAAACTCGAGTTGAGATTTTCGACATGATTCCAATACTTTCCCTATACATTACATAGATGACTATTTTGCAAAATAAAGAAATACAAGATTAAATTTTAATATTGTATGTACGTACATAGTATTAAATTAAATGAAAATCCAATCATTTCAAGCTTTGCTTTATTTGTTGTCAGCATTTTCTTGGGTAATACCCAATTGTCTGTCTGCAAGATAAAGTAAGTGACTTTTTTAAAAATGTGTTAAGTATAGGTCTAGTATGTATATATTCTTTTATGAATTCCTTAAAATTTTTCAAATTTTCGATATCTCGAATTTTTTTTTTACTCCCTTCAAATTCGACATATCAAGGTTCGACTGTATATATATATATATATATATATATATATATATATATATATATATATATATATATATATAATTTATATATATACGCCTACGTTTTAGTAAAATTTAATTTTCTTTCTTTTTTTTTCTAACTTAAAATATTACTGTCAATTTAGTTTCCTTATAGAAACAAAATCTCCGTTTGCGGTTTGTGAGATAAAGTTTCTTTAAAATGTGTCGATGGGGAAATCAAGAAAAATATCAGTTAGAGGAATGTTGTCTCCATAAAAGTAATCATCGTTGTAAACGATGGTAGGGATTCTATTGATTTCCGTGTTCAACAGACACTAACCATTGATTAGACATTCTAAGAAGTTTTCAGAGATAATTTGTTAAATTCCACTTACAACGGTTAAAAGTATTGAGGAGTTACATTTAAGTGTGTGAATAAATGAGAATAGGATATGTCAGACATTTGTTTCAAGAATTTTTTGCAGACTCTTTATTTAACAAAACAATTGACAGATTATTTATCATGAATGCAACGGGAAGTAGTTAAAACTTTATGTTGGGAAAATGCCAAAATCCTGTGAGACAATAATTCTGGGGTAAAATAAAACCGACTACATGCATTTCGATACGAAAAAGTCTGTCTTGAATTAAATAATATTTATTAAAACTGTTAGATTTTCATAAATAAATTATCAGTGTAATGGAAATTATAACTTAAATAATAAAAAATATCCCTACTGTAACGTAGTACACAGAGATAACATAAACTTATTTTATTAATTTGCCTGGCTGTATTCTACTAATTAATACAAGCATTATTTCCCATCAATTATCCTTCAAGATTTCTAAAAACAATTTTACAGAATATCTCCCCGTTCACTTCTCTTCCTAACTTCTTTTCAAAAGTCAAACACTTTATCTCGCAGGTCTATTAATTGTTTCACCAAGGAGGAAACTCATAATTGTTGCACAATCTACATTTTAAATATAACGTAGTATGTTTCAGTTTTCGTATGTTGTAGCTTTCCCTCCCCTTGGAAAAACTTTTCTTGAGATATAATACGAGAGAAAAGTTAAAATCTAGACAGATACATTACTTAATGTAGCCACTTTAGTCCCGAAACATATTTAGACAGTCTGCTTAAACTATCGACATTTGTGTGTAATTTTCCAGGACGATGAACTATTACTTTCCTTATATACATAATGTATAAGGAAAGTATTGTGACGGGGTCGAAAATTCGAATTCGAGTTTTCGACGGGAGAGCACGTTTCAAGCATCCCTGATCACGAATCAAACATTTTTGAAGTGATGCCTGTGTGTGTATGTGTGTGTGTGTGTGTGTGTGTGTGTGTGTGAGAGAGAGAGAGAGAGAGTCTGTGGAGACGATAACTGACGAACGAATGGACCAATTTGAACGACATTTGGTACAAAAATCACAATCTGTAAACACTGGAAGCCTAATGTTTTTAACCGCAATCGAATGTTCAGAACTCCCTAAATTTTCGAGTGAAATTTTGAAAAAATCGTCAAAAAATCAAAACCTCTAATAAAGTTACGCAAATAGACATTTCTTATGTAATTTTGCATTAGAAAACGATTAACTTAAATTTTAGAACGCTAACATGAACCGTTCTCGAGATATTGCATATTTTTCAAAAAAATTATCAAAAAGTCATATAAAATAAACAAAATATATTTCCTATTGAGAAACATGTTCACTTTTCATATGTAATACCATGCGATAAATTTGGTGACATCATTCTCGTGGATCTAGCTCGTTCCATTCATGAGAAAAGATATTTCGAGTAATAATTTTTTATTTGAACGCCAATAGTCATTTATCTGCTATAAGAATAACTTATTTCTCCGTCAGTAAAGCTTGGCGAGATTTTGGCGACGAATTTGCCGGAATGTCGCCAACTTGGCGACTTTTTGAATGTTGTCAAATTAACGAAACTCTCGCCAAATGGATTAAAATGACGCTAAATCAATGAAAATGACGACTAATTGTCGAAAATTCAATATCTTGGAAAGAATATAAGTATCTACTATAAGAAAAACCTATTTTTTTACTGTAAAAGTAGTAAATTCATTGCATTATATAAGGAAAGTCATGTGTTGCCCACATCAAATTTTTTTGCAGTTGTATTGTTGCAAAACTAATGCCTATCGCATTAGACTCGGATTAGAACTCTCATTTGTTTGCAACCACACAAAGGGATTGTGATATGTTTGAATAATAAAATTTTGTCAATCTTAGTATCAGTGTATTTTTGTTTTACAGCAAATATGATGTTTGCATATTCCTATTGGGTTGTAGAATAATGTTTTTTAATGATACAAGATTGGATATTGTGTTCCATCTTCGTCATTTTGCATAAGAGTCACTACTATTTCATATATCTCAAAATTCAATAGTTTTTTTGTTTTCTTTTAGCCTTTAAATTCTTCCATGCACGTTCAACCTATAAGATTTCTCCATTAAGCTCTTTTCCATTTAAGTTATAAACAGCTCTTTCTGCATTTTTAGGTTCTCCAAAACACACAAATCTAAAGCCTTTGGACTTTCCAAGTTTTTTAGTCACAACTTTGGCACTCTTAATTTTTCCTTAATTTTCGCATATTATCTCACGTGTTTCACGATCATGAATATCTCCCAAGCTTCTTATGTAGATATTTGAAAATTGGTAGGTATTTCTTTCCCGTTTTTCATGAGGAATAAATTTACCAACAAATATTTTTCGTCCATTTAGAAGCATGCCATTTACTTTCATAATAGTATGTTTATCCATACCCTTTTGAATTGCTTTCTTCATCGGTTGCAATCTTACACGAGAAAATGGAGCCAAATGAAAAGAATACGTCATAAATGACTTTGTTGTCAATACCTTTATCCAAATTCTTAATTAAAATCTTCCCAACTCTAGGTTTTCTTAGTGAGGGAATTTTGCTACGCCATGAAGTTTAGATGGGTCTACTTTTTACTGTACGAAATTTCATAGGGCTTAAAGTTCTTTTTCCTGTATGAACAAGTTGTTAGAAGTTATCATTAACATATCCTAAAGATCTTTGATAATCTTTGAAATTTTCTGTATATCTGCATTCTTCAGTTACTTTACGCTGCACTTAAAGTTTTATGATGTGAACTTGATTGATCAGAATTCACCAGCATATTTGCAGTCCGATTTCCAAGTAAGTCCTTCATCCAATCCACTCTTAACAACAGCAGCTTGAGTAACTATGTTTCCAGATGTTCCAGACAAGTTTACATGTGCAGGTGGTAAACAGGTAGGTTCCATATCAAGATTTTGCCGTACCTAAACTGTTTTACCAGTCATCATCGTTGGAGTAACGTAATTTCTGTTGTTAATATCTATAGTAGACCCAGTATCTTTCAGTATTGCCATATAAAATCCATTTACACTTCCATTTGTTACATGCTGAGACAATAGTTCGTTATATGTTTTCTCAATGATTCTATTTACTATTTCGATTGGATTTTGGTTTTTCTCTAAATTTGGACATTGTGATCTTAAATGATTAGAGGATTCACATTCAAAACAACGAAGTATTTTTATTCTTTAAAACCTTTTACCATAGTCGTGTTCAGTTAGATTGCTGTTTTGAAAACTTCGTGTCTTATCAAAATCATATTGAGAATTTTTTATGCTATTTCGATATGTATCACAATCATTCTTTATTCTTCCTCCATTTTTGATTTTCACCTGAAATTACTTCCCAACTTTCGCTTACAGTTTCATATTTATCATGCATATCAGCTAGTTTTAATGATAAAGTGAGATTTGACCATAATCTATGAAATGTTCTCGGACCTCAGTAGGTACACACCGTTACAATTGATTCGTAACTATAAGGTCTTTTAAATTTTCATAATTCGTAACGTGTAAGCCTTCATTCCATTCATTCATTAAAGTAATTTTTTAGTTCATATACAAAATTGCGCCAGGAATTGTATCCATACTGTTGATGTTAAGAAAATTTTATTCGAAATTTTTTGGGACTCAATTTAAACCTCTTCAACAATAAATCTTTTAAGTGGACATAATCATCAATTTTTCCTTCCGGTTCCCTAGCAATCAATTGAAAAATTTCAAGAGTCAAAAGTGCTATCAAGTGCGAAACACAATCTGTTTTCTCAACATTAATACGTTTAGCTTATCTTTCAAATAGTACTAAATATAAACTAATGTCATTTATTTTAGGTTATTTTAGGATCAAACTTTTGCATAAGATTTTGCAAATCACAAAATTTTATTTTTTATTTCTTTCTCACCAGGCAATTCCTCTGAGTTAGATCAACCTAACATTTCCAGTTTTAACTTTTGTAACTCACACTCCCTCTCTTCTAAACAAATTCTTTCTAATCTTTCTTCCTCTCTTAATTTTTTCTAACCATTCCACTTCTCTAATTTTCTCTAGCCTTTCTTCTGCTCTAATTTTCTCTAACCGTTCTTTCTCTCTAATTTTCTCAAACCGCTCTTCCTCTCTAATTTTCTCTAACCGTTCTTTCTCTCTAATTTTCTCTAACCGTTCTTCCTCTCTAATTTTCTCTAACCGTTCTTTCTCTCTAATTTTCTCTAACCGCTCTTCCTCTCTAATTTTCTCTAACCGTTCTTTCTCTCTAATTTTCTCTAACCGTTCTTCCTCTCTAATTTTCTCTAACCGTTATTCCTCTCTAATTTTCTCTAACCGCTCTTCCTCTCTAATTTTCTCTAACCGTTCTTCCTCTCTAATTTTCTCTAACCGTTCTTCCTCTCTAATTTTCTCTAACCGCTCTTCCTCTCTAATTTTCTCTAACCGTTCTTTCTCTCTAATTTTCTCTAACCGTTCTTCCTCTCTAATTTTCTCTAACCGCTCTTCCTCTCTAATTTTCTCTAACCGTTCTTCCTCTCTAATTTTCTCTAACCGTTCTTCCTCTCTAATTTTCTCTAACCGTTCTTCCTCTCTAATTTTCTCTAACCGTTCTTCCTCTCTAATTTTCTCTAACCGTTCTTCCTCTCTAATATTTTCTAACCTTTCCTGTTTTATTTTTCTAGAATTCACATTATTTTCTAAAAGATTTTGCACAAAACTCTCTTCATATTCTTTACTTTTTAAATGATATTTTTCTGTTCTATAACTTTCAAGTCTTTATTTACATCTTGCATTAACTCTTCTACTAAGAATAAGAGATCGCATTTTTTCGCTTTTCCAAGAAAAGTCATAGTTAAAACAATTTCCTATTATTCTGTACCCCGTCTAATAAAAGCTAAATACTAAGCAAGGTTGTCGACAGTTTGTTAAAACAATGATTTTGGATTATAAGAACTATCTAATAATTAAATATCCTTTCACTGCTGCCACCATAATAAGCTGTAACTTAGTACACAAAGATAACATAAAATTATTTTATTAATTTGCCTGGTGGCATCGTACTAATATAACCATTCTCTCCCATCAATCCATCTTCAGCATTTCTAAAAACAATTTTACAGAATAACTCCCAGTTCACTTCTCTTCCTAACTTATTTTTAAAAGTCAAACAATTTATCTTGCATGTGCATTAATTGTTTCACCAAGGAGGAAACTCATAATTGTTGCACAATCTGCATTTCGTACGTTACACTACATATTCAAATTATCATTATCTTTCGTTACACTACATATTCAAATTATCATTATCTTTCGTTACACTACATATTCAAATTATCATTATCTTTCGTTACACTACATATTCAAATTATCATTATCTTTCCATTTAACTTTGCTTCGAGGTATTTTACAATCTGTCCTACAACCAACAGTAAAATATTTACTATCAATAAGTAAAATACACTCTACAAAAGATGAGGAAAACTAGAGCAACGTAAATAAGCACAAATAACACACTAATGCAGCATACAGCTGTTTCAAAGATGCGCTGGATCCCTTTCCTCAGTGCAAGAGAACTAACAAACCCGAAGTCCAAAAGAGGAATGGACGCGAAAAGAAGAAAAAGATGCCACGTTCTGATTGGCCCTCTCTTTCAATCCAAGTCTTGGTGTAATCCCCCTACTTCTTCAGTTCGTGCTCATTCCTCTTTTGGACTTCTGGTTACTTGGTTCTCTTGCACTGACGAAGGGGATTCAGTGTATCCTTGAAACAACCGTATGCTGCATGTGTATGTTATTTGTGCTTATTTACGTTGCTCGAGTTTTCCTTAAAACACTTACTACTTCTACTCATATTTAGAGAACTTTAATTGCAAAATAATCAAAAAGACATATACATAATTATGTCAAATTTTGTCCTATGCTAACCTGTTAAGAAAATATAAAATTTCGAAGTTTCCACTCGATTATCAAAAAATATCTATATTGTTCTAGATTATTCAATAACAAAACCAAATATAAAGTTTCGCAAAAATTTATTAGTATTTGTGACAGTATCATATATTATTATCGTCCAAGCACATTACATAAAGCTTTAAACGTTGAGCTAATTTCCGAAAGCAAGTAGCTGTCACGACACGCCAGGAATGGCATCGGGTGGTATGTCACGAATTCCTTAAATAACATTGGGGTCGTTGGTTTCTCCACCCGTCTACTTCCGGTCAGTTTTGACCTCAGAGGGAAACCCTCCAAACAGAAAAGTGCTGCCCATATTGGTGCTCGTGTATGTTAAGCGCGAATTTTATTATATGATATTGTAATAGAATTATACTGGAGGATAAAAAGTTTTTGTGCATCCAATTTAAAAATATGATTTCTGGATATTTTGAGATGTTGGTATTTTTGATGTGATTAACAGCTGTGACTGGGGTCTCTCTGGCGGCAAAACGGAGTGTTACGAAAACATGTAAACAATTTGGATGCTTATATCCCCGAACCTAGTAGATAAAAATGTAATTTTTTTTGGCACCAGATTTTTGTAAATGGGTACCAAATTATGAATATATAAAAATAATTTCAATATTTTAATCTTAAAAGTAGCTCTCCGAGCGAATATTTTTTTTCATTTTTCAGACTTTCACTTGAAATATATAATAAATACTTAAAAGTTACATATGAATAATCAACAAAAATGTGTACTACAAAATTATTAATAAAATCTATACTTCTTATATATCGTTTTTATATCCGAAAAAATATAAAAAGCTTTGAACAATATACAAGAATTCACATTTCTTTGAAAGTCCTACAAGTATATATAATCAGAATTTGAATCAAATTACTTTTTTTCTCAATATTATAAAACTTTTTTTCAGTTACTTAGCACTGGTATACCGTCATAAATACATCACAAATACTGTCTAATGTTTTTAATACATCAAGCGATCATCCTAAATCTATTTTTATTAAACTAAGAACGTTGCGTTTTTAAAGAGTAAAACAATTTTTATTTTACAGCAACATTTATTTAGCCGTTCTTATGAGTGTGTCATTGAAGAGTTTCAGAAGAATTACATATGATCTGAAATCCCTAACAATTCAACAATTGCGAGGTTAATAAAGAGTTTTTATTAAATAGGATGTGTAACAGACAAAGCAAGAAGAGGCAGGCCTTGCATTTTTACTCAGGATGAACTATCTGAAATTGAGACTAGATAGAAACGCTACAGAGAATCTCTTCAAAGAATGCATCTGAAAGTCTTCAATAACACACTTGGTTCAATGTATTATCTGGTTTCGGAGGCAAAAGGCAGCCTTTCCTCAAGATGAACAGGTAGAATGACCACAACATTACAATAAAAAAGATAGATATCAATAAATAGCGACATTAGCGGTACAGGAGTGAAATCGTTGCTAAACGAAAAATACAAATAAAGAAAAACTTGAAGCAAGGAAAAAACAACAGAACGATACAAAAACTTCATTTTCAAAGAATAAGAATTGAAGTTTCTTATGATAACATAAATCAGAACACAGCTTCAATTGATAACTACAATCAACCGACTTAAAATAACACAAATTATTGTATAAATAGTTGTAATAAAATGCTACAAAATGATGTATTAATGGACAAAATAAATATCGGAAACTAAAGGAGCTAACTTCATCAAACAACTTTCATAAATTTCTTCAAAATACTGTAAAAACATCAATTTATAAAATAATACTAAAATTAAAAAAATCAATAAAAAACAAAAACAACCAGTTTACATCCACTGAATTCAATTAATTTGCAATCACACTACTTTAAAAATACTAATGGATAGAAGACTGCAGAATACTTTAAAAGTAAAAGATTTATTTCTCTCGTTAACACCAACAATACCATATATAACATTATATACTTTTTTAACCGACAAGAAACCTTTTAACACATTTCACAGTACAGCAAGTTCAAATGCTTAAAATATATTAGTGCGTTAATGTTTAAACTTGAATCCCATCTCAGGCATTCCTTAAATCATTTTCACAAAGAAAATACATTATCAATTTAAACACAATGTCGTTGCCAGTCATTAAATACTAATAAGGTATCAATAAATGATAGCAGGCTCTTTCAAAACTTTTAGAGACTGTAAATTAATTTTCAGCTTGAGAATGATATAAGAAAATGCCATGTCTTCAAAATCTGCAGTCATGCAATGATACTTCTTTCAAAATCAGACAGAAAAATTAACATAAAACTATTCTTGGCTAAAACAATTTGGATTTTGAAGCTTTTAAGAGAAAAGAATGAAATGTTAATGGATGAGTAAAGTTTAATTATAAACGAATTTTCTATCAATTTGCTTATCGTTAAGTTAATTTTTATTCTGTTTTTACCGTTTCGTTGATATAAATGAAACTATTTGTGAATGACAACAGTTATGGGGCAAGATTATGCTATGTATATATATCGAGTATCTATATGTGATCATCCATATTCCGAAGAAGGATAAATTAAACCTCTTATTCTTACTTTTTACAATTTAAGAGCTAGAATATAAAAAGTTGAAATTATAAACGAATATATAATTTTATATCAATAGTCAATATAAATAAAAAACATTTCAATATTTCATCTCCAATCACTGAATGTTGCTAGGTTTTCATACATTTTATTTCAAAAATTCAGGATTAATAATACTATCAATAGTTTAATCAGAATAGCCAGCAAACGATTTTGGTATTTCAAGCGTAATGCTGTTACTATGGTTATAAAAAGAACGGCATAAAAACTTATATAAAATATAAACAAGAAAGATCAATCATGCTTAAAGCATTGATTATGAAACACTTTCCAACTTCAATGCAATTTTATTTAAACAAGTCTAAAATGCAATACATTCCTCGGTAATATTTTGAAACTTATCTTAATACTGCATTAATTTATTATATTTGAAAACTTAAACCTTCATCGAAAAAAATGAACTTCATTCAAATGACGGCATTGAAATATAAAATGCCTGGTTTAAACATCTCTAAAATGTTATACATTCCTCGGTAATAGTTTTAGAATTATCATAATACTACGATAATTTATTATATTTGAAAACTTCATCGAAAACAACTGAAATTAATTCAAATGACGTCATAGAAAAAATAACACGCCTGGATCTCTCTATAAAAACGGGATTTCATTCATAACTTTCTCCCATTCATTTCATTCATCACAATACTATAATAATTTATTTTATTTAAACAATTTGTTTAAGACCATGGAGCTACAAAAATTAAACTCTATGCTTGAAACGTCATCGAAAAAAATCGTCCTTCTCTTTATGAAATTAATTATTATTTCATTCATATCAGCCATGCAGACTCCATGGACTAAATTATTTTGTGTTAAAAAAATACAGGAATTCTAATACAACTCATTCTATATATTTTGCTGTTTATATTTTACATAGGTGAAAAATAGGCTTAGTTGTAGAAATAATCAAATTTAGATGAGCATTTAAACTCAAATATATTGTCATTGCGTTGTTTCAGTATGTAGATGCACAGAATTTAAGCAAAAATAAAGTAGTTTTAGGACGGATACAACACTCAATATGAATTAAAAAGAACTTTAAAAAATCACGATTTTGAAACAAGATGGATGCCATATATGATTTTGAAGTGGGTCATGTGATCGTTTCATATCATGGTCACGTGATCGTTTCATATAAGAGGTGTAATTATTATTTTAATTTTTATTTAAAAGACTACTGAATATATTTCGCTAAATTTCTTTTTATATATTTTATGGAACAATTTAAATATTACCTAAAATTTTCGAAGCAATTTGTGAATTTTAAATCCGCTTAAAAAATGTTTGAAAAATTAGGTCCCATAGGGCTCAATGTATTTCATTTTTTCGACCCGGGTTCAATCCAAAACTAATTGGGTGATATTATTCATTTATATTCCCATAGGTGCTACAGACCGTCTGAACAACTTACTAAAATTTCATTTTGATTAAGTCATTTTTACGGCAGTTATCGTGCTAACGGACAGACAGACAGACAGACAGACAGACAGAATGAACAAAGTCATAAACACTTTTCAACCTTGTTGTAAAGTGTTAAAAATTGTCTGCTGCTATACATAAAAATATCTCAAAAACGGTTGATTGTACACAAATAGAATTAAACAAATTTAGCATGTTTTTTTTCTGCGTAAAAAGATATAACAAGAAAGATCAATCATGCTTAAAGCATTGATTATGAAACACTTTCCAACTTCAATGCAATTTTATTTTAAAAAGTAGAAAATGCAATACATTCCTCGGTAATATTTTAAAACTTATCACGATACTACATTGATTTATTATATTTGAAAACTTAGACCTTCATTGAAAAAAATGAACTTCATTCAAAAGACGGCATTGAAATATAAATTGCGTGGTTTAAATATCTCTAAAATGCAATACATTCCACGGTAATATTTTTAAATCTATCATAATACTACGATAATTTATTATATTTGAAAACTTCATCGAAAACAACTGAAATTAATTCAAATGACGTCATAGAAAAAATAACACGCCTGGATCTCTCTATCAAAGCAGGATTTCATTCATAACTTTCTCCATTTCATTCATCACAATACTATAATAATTTATTTTATTTAAAAATTAAGACCATGGAGCTACAATTCATAAACTTTATGCTTAAAACTTCATCGAAAAATATCGTCCTTCTGTTTATAAAATCAATTAATATTTCATTCATATCAGCCATGCAGACTCCATGGACTGAATTATTTTGTGTTAAAGAAATACAGTAATTCTAATACAACTCATTCTACATATTTTGCTGTTTACATTTTACATAGGTGAAAAATAGGCTTAATTGTAGAAATAATCAAATTTGAATGACAATTTAAACTCAAATATATTGTCATTGTGTTGTTTTAGTATGTAGATGCACATAATTTAAGCAGAAATAAAGTAGTTTTAGGATGGATACAACACTCAATATGAATTAAAAAGAACTTTAAAAAATCACGAATTTGAAACAAGATGGATGCCATATCTCATTTTGAAGTGGGTCATGTGATCGTTTCATATCATGGTCACGTGATCGTTTCATATAAGATGTGTAATTATTATTTTAATTTTTATTTAAAAAACTACTGAATATATTTAGCTGAATTTTTTTTTATATATTTTATGGAACAATTTGACTATTACCTAAAATTTTCGAAGCAATTTGTGAATTTTAAATCCGCTTAAAAAATGTTAGAAAAATTAGGGGCTCAATGTATTTCATTTTTTCAACCCGGGTTCAATCCAAAACTAATTGTATGATATTATTCATTTATATTCCCATAGGTCCTACAGACCGTCTGAACAACATACTAAAATTTCATTTTGATTAAGTTATTTTTACGGCAGTTATCGTGCTAACGGACAGACAGACAGACAGACAGATAGAATGAACAAAGTCATAAACACTTTTCAACTTTGTTGTAAAGTGTTAAAAACGAGTTTTGTGTGTCCAACCTATCTCGCTTTGGGAGAATACTCGTGTAAATAATTCCAAGAATAGATTTATGAATTTTTTCGCACAAAATTCCAAGATTTTAGAATATATTTCATTGCTTATATGTCAAGTCTCATATGTATGCGCTCAGTTCCAAGGTTCTACGTTCAGCAACTTGGGCTGTATTATTCAATCAATCTCACTCGTCTGTATGATATAGTTATTTACGAAATGTAGTATACAAGTGCAATTTGATAGCTTAATAATATAAAACATGATTAGAAAAATAAAGCTGATGAAAATACTGGCCGTATTTATCCAGATAAGGCGTGGCAGGGTGTAATCGGAATAAACAGCAATCCCAACAATACAGAATAATCTATAAGTTGTAATAATCTATAAGACTTTTTATTAGAAAACGACTAACACAAACTTTAGAACGCTGATATCAACCGATCTCAAGATATTGCACATTTTTTAAATAAATTTATCAAAAAATCATAAAATTAAAAAAAAAGTATTAATTATTGTTAAATATGTTTACTTTTCATATGTAATAAAATGCGATAAATGTGTTATCATTCTCGTAGATCTAGATCATTCCATTCACGAGAGAAGATAGTTTAGGTAATAGATTTATATTTGGACACCAATTAGTCGTTTATCTACTATAAAAATAACCTATTTCTCCGTTCATAATGCTGAGATTTTGGTGAATAATTTGGCTAAATATAGACCACTTTGCGAGATTTTTTAAATGTTACCCAATTGATAAAAATGTCGCCAAATTAATAAAAATATTGCCAAATTGATAAAAATGACGCTAAATCAATAAAAATGACGACTAAGTGATGAAAACTTAATATCGTGGAATGTATATATAAGAACCTAATATAAGGGAATATACTTTAGGTAATAGTTTTGTATTTGGACGTCATTAGTCATTTATCTACTATCTGAATAACTTATTTCTCCGTCCATAACTCTTGGCGAAATTGTGGCAAAGAATTTGGCGGAATATCGCCAACTTGGCGATTTTTTAAATGCTGCCAAATTGATAAAAATGCCGCGAAATTGATAAAAGTGTTGCAAATTGATAAAAAATAACGCTAAATCAATGAAAATGACGCCAAATTGATAAAAATTCCATAGCTTGGAAAGAATGTAAGGTAAGTAGTATAACCTATTTCTCCGTTTGGAACGCTTGGCGAAATTCTGGCCAGGAATTTTGGCGGCATATCGCCAAGGCGAATTTCTTTAAATGTTTGTAAGTTGATGAAAGTGTTGCCAAATTAATAAAAATGACGATAAATCATTGGAAATGATAATTAATTGATGAAAATTCGATATCTTGGAAAGGACATAATAAGCAACTATAAAGAAAATCCATTTCTCTATCCGCTCGCCGAAAATTTTGGCGGGATGTTGCAAACTTGGAGATTTTTTTTTAAATATATCCATATTGACGAAAATATCGACAAATTGATAAACATATCACCAAATTGATAAAATCGACGCTAAATAGTAGGCAATGCTTTACAAATTTTTAATTCCGTCATATGACGGTCATACCTTTGCGTTTCTCTCCTTTTATTTGTAACACTTAACGATACACATGCCGAACTAGGAAAATAATCTAACGAAATACCGCCAACTTGGCCCCAGATTGACGAAAATATCGTTAAAATTGCAAAAATAACGCCAAGTTAATGAAAATGACACCTAATTGAAGAATTTATTATTCAAATATTTTAATATATGGACTATATTGCTTATTGAGGATGCTATCAATATTGATCATTTTTAATTTATAATTGCGTGAAATATAAGTTAATTGAGTACGAAATAGCTTTACATGTTGTCATCCGGAAAAGCCCCCAATGTACAATTCAACGTCATAAACACTTTGCCGTGGATCTTTTCATCAATTTTTAACTGCGAAAGAAGTAAATCCATCGCTTTATTTAAGAAAAATCATGTGTTGCGCACATCAGATTTTTTTTAATCTGTTATTTTACAAACTTGAACCATTTTCAGTAAGTTTTTTAAGAATGTTTTTAGGCGATGTACCAGTGATGCGGTTTGCTTGTGGAGAATACTTACGTACAGCGTATCAGTAATTAAGGCTATCGCAAGTAATTTTTGTCCTACCTCGTTTAGAATTAGACCGGCTAATTTGTGAATTAACGAAGCAATTCAGACAATTAAATGACAATTACTCCATACAATAAGACTCCGGTTTATTTTAGACAATTAATTCGGAGGAATTTAACGGCAGTTTTATTGTATCTAATAGTTATTTAATGATCATGTAAGATAGTTATCGAGCTATTTGCTGTATATTGTTCTTTATTACGCTTATTAGTGCTTTTAAATAAAAGTGTTAGTTATCCAAAAATGTGGACTCATTCTTGTTTCCTGAAAGTAACCCCACGATTCCAGAGAATGCGTTGTAAGAATATACATATTCCAGTTTAAAAAACATGATTACATTTCTGAAGCGTTATCGTCGGACATAGTTGAAGAGACAGACTAAATGCTCTCGTTTCAACCTACTACAGCTCAAAACCACACAAGTTGCACAAATCCCCACACAGATTGCACAAATGTAGCTATACAATTAATGCAATTACTTAATTCTTATAAATATTTCTATTAAAGTCTAGTGCTTTTTCTGGAATTCTGTCTTTAAAGGTAATGAGCAAAATCTAGAACTTGAACCATCTATATTTTGCACTGACAAACGCGTAGGTGCATGACTGTGTATATACATCAGTCTGTGCAATTAATATATTTATTCACTCTTGTTCAAAAGCTATCTGCCTGAATTTGGGATATTTGGATTTTCATAGAATTTTAACATAAAATTTATGAAACATCCACTAAAAATAAAATATATGAAATATATATATATTTTACTAATAGTAGTTATATATATATATATATATATATATATATATATATATATATATATATATATATAAATAAAAATTAAATGATTTTAATCGAAAATTATGCATAAACTACTGTATGTACAAAAAAACCCATCTCTAGCATATCTGTTACAAATGAGTAACTATAAGCCAAGTCTAAGGATAAAGATAGGATAACTATAAGCCAAGTCTAAGGATATATATATATATATATATATATATACTTTTTTATTTACATTTATTTAAGGTTAAACACAATGGGTAATTCCCCCTTCCTAACATAACCTTGATTACTTTTCCCTGCAGGCCCGAGGACAGAATTTTCTGTTAATTCTCTTAATACTTCGGTCAAGGACATCCTGGGGTCGCGACGAAATGAGGCTGCGGCGAATTGAGACCTCGACGAATTGTCCCGCGACGAATTATCGCGGAATCCTGTTTGGACGGCCGGTATCTGTCATCCAACTTAGATCGGAACCCAGGGGGGCGGCATCCACAGCGACCTTACTCTCCTTCCCTACTACCAACCATTCGGAAAGACTTACGAGCCCACATATTTAACGTGCCTGTACTCCGCGTAAACAGGAGACAGTTTGGGCAGGTCGGGAATCGAACTCGGGTTGTCCGAGTGCAATCCCCGTGCCCTAACCATTAGACTTTCTTACCCCTTCCTCGTTAATACATCTGTTGATGTATTTACTACACCTGTTAATACATCTATCGATGTATTTCTTATTAGAAACATCTCTACATTATACCTATTAGGTGAAATTGCTTTGGAAATGGAACTGAACGAGTTTGCGCGCGAAATTCTATTATTTAAGTGCTGCGTAGACACAAGTAGATGCGTTTAATCTGCGGGATTATTTTGGACAGATCCCCTTCCCCCTTTTCCCTATGGGGTTTCGTTTTCTCAAACATAGTGTGTATTTTCTGAGGATTTTGAAATGTCATATTGAAAGATCAACAGGGAATTTGATTTAGAGAATCGCAATACTATATGGAATTTTGTTACGAAATTTTTCTATATAAATCATACATTAAAATTTTAATAAGTGAATAAGTAATGCTTGGTGAGTCTATATTTACTTTCTTATTTATTTTTCCTTGATTTTTATACACTAGTTACAATAGAGTTTCCCGTGTATTGTGTTTTCCCCGCATATAATGTTTTCAAATCGGTTCCATTGAGAAACACACCGCTGTTCAGCTGTAATAACAAAATTGCATAATTACATTCATTTATTTTCATTGTAATTCAGTAATTATATTTTATTTTATTCGCCACCTTGTTAAAATGTACACCATGAAACTTTTTATTTGCTCATTTTGCTTAGTTTTGTTTCTCCAAATTATTTTACCAGACTTCGCCACTGTGTATGTGCACCAATTTTGCAAACGGTAAATGAAAAATTCAACCCTATTATGCAGACGACTTTCAGAACGCTCCCTATAGGCGGTATCTGTGAGTAATATATTTAGACCCAGACAACCTGAACTCAATTTTTTGGAAATTTTATGTAGATTGTGTGGTAAAACAGCATATGCCGATTTTCATACTGGATCGAAAAGTTGTGACACATGGCAAGTTTTCTTGCTGCCATTGCTTGTACCAGCTTTTCTATAATGGCAAGAGCATAAACAGTGCAAAACCGGTTTATGGATGATTCCACCTGCAATAGAAGCGTGATACATTTCCAATTTAGTTTTACATTATGGCCAGTTGGCGCGAATAAGAAAGTGACAAAAAATATAATTTAAAAAAAAAATTACATTCGTAGAAAATTCTGAACATTATTCATTATTTATTGTGTGCAATAGAACACATTTTTCTCATTTCAATAACAATAAGTAACACTAAAGAAAAAAATAATTTCATAATATTTCAAACTTTTTATACACCAAACACACTTTTATTTAATTTAAGTGCTACATCAATAAACTGCAACAATGATTTATCGTAAATCTCATCTCAGTTATTTCTTGAAACATCTTAACAAAGAAAATCCATTATCGATTTAAACACAATGGTGTTGCCATTCATTAAATACTAATAAGGTATCGATAAATGAGAAGCCAGCTCTTTCAAAACTTTCGGAGTCTGGAAATTAATTTTCTACTTGACAGTGATAGAAGAAAATATCTTGTCTTTGTCTTTAGAATTTGCATTCAAGCAATGATACTTCTTTCAGAAAGGGCCGGATATATTTTTAAAAACAATTCTTGTCTGGAACAAATTAGATTCCAAAGCCTTTACGGTAAAAGAATAATGTGATAATGGGATGAGTAAAGTTTAATTATAAACGAATTTCCTATCAATTTGATTATCGTTATTAAAATTTTTATTCTGTCTTGACATCCTTTGTTGCGAAAAGCGAAAAAGAATTTGAATATAGAATGTTATTTCCTCGCAACGATTATGGAGTTTACATTAAATACTAGCGGGGTGCGTAAAATTATGGAACAGATTCCCTGTCATATGCCCGCCTGCAACACTTCCGCTCCTAATATTTATACTGGCGATATTCTGTCTGGGCATCCTTTGTTGCGAAATATAAAAAATAATTTGAATATAAAATGTTGTTTACCCGCTAAGATTGTGAAGTTTTTATTAAAAACTAGCAGAGTGCGTAACATTTTGTAATATATTGCCTCCCATATGCCCGCCTGCAGCACTCATGCTCCAAATATTACCAGATTCATGCAGACTTTTTCCGATCAGTTTTAGTAATTATTGTGCGATCTCCTTTAGAAACAAAAATTGCTATACTACCCCTTAAAACTACAAATGCATTGCAGCACTCTATATTCCTGAACAAATCTTAACTGCCCCTGTCTGTATATTAAATTAATAATTCTCGTAAAGCGACATGAATTATCAAAATATAAAATTTCTTCTTCGATATATTGATTTTTGACAATAAGATAACATTTTCTAAAGACCTTCGGTTAAACGTTACGGATATTCTGTTAAATTCGTCACTAAGTGTAACAGATAGAACGTTAGTCTAAATGTGGCCTCAGCAGCACATCATATACATATATACATATAATTGTAAATCCAATGGTATAATTAAGTAGCAACTCATAATACACTATCTTAAAATTTGCTTACAAAATACAATGAAATAAAAGAAATTCAACCATAAGGGGGAAATTATAATACGTAATGCAGGTCATAAAGACAAAGACAATTAACAAATTTCAAAAGAGAGGAACGAATAAAGGAAAACAAAAAATCAAGCAAACCAGCAGAAGAGCTCTAGGCTTAAAAATAGTTCATTTCGAAAAAATTCTTTTTCAAGTCCATATATCCCTTCGAAATGAACACAAAAATGCTTGTTTCTGAAACACAAGATAGATTTTATCTATAAACTTGTGTTATATGGACGACAAGCATAAAGATTAGAAAAAATAAAGGAAATATAAATACCTTAAAATACACCTAAAAAGTACAACCATGACGATCAATATATGACTAGACTAAACCATTGTTGCCATACGCAGAAACGAAAAGAAGTGAGTGATCTGCTGTTGCCAAGGTGAGTAATAAAAATCGTACTGCGTAAAGGCAATAAAATTATATATTCTACAGTTAAAGCTGCAAAATAAAAAGATGAAAATATATTTTAATGTAAATTCAAGGGAATGTAAAAGTATGGCTAAAATAAGATACTAAGGAGAGATTATGAGATTTTTAGGCTAATCGAAACTTATTAACTATATCATTTAATAAATATGCTGGATATTCATAAAATTTACTGGTAATTTTGAGGTTATTAATCTGCAAAGCATGAAATTTTTTATCTGATAATCTATAAATTCTAAAAAGTTGATTAAGTATAATATTGCTAAACAATTGAATCGAGTTGCAGGAATTAAATGGTAATAATTTATTAATATTAAATTTAAAAAAATATTTTTTATCATATAAATTAGTAACTATCCCATTAGTAGGTTCTTTAATTAGATTTAAATCCAAATAATTAATATTTTTACTAATAGTAGTTTCATTAAATATTAATTCCAAATTATCCGGATAGAAATCTATATCTATGACATAGTTATCAGTAAATACAAGACAAATCAGATCATCTACATATCTGTAAACTTTATATTCAGTTGAAATAAAGAATTTTTCATATTGATATAGGTACAAATTAGCTAACATACTGCTACTACAGCCACATTGTGGAACCCCTGAGATTTGTAAGTATAATTTATTACCTTGAAAAATATAATTATTGAAAAGAACAAAATGGAGAAGCTTAGGAAAATTGGTAAATTTAGTAAGATGAGATTGATTAGTAATATAAGCATTATATAAAGCTAAAATAACATCATAAAGATCAGTGATCTTAATATTATTAAATAGATCTTTAAAATCAAAAGTTTGAAATCCTATTATTTTACTAAGTGTGTTTAATATATTTTTTAATTCTTTACTATTGTTTAGAATAATGTAGTTAGCACTAGAATCTCGTAAATTACTATTTAGTACATTTAAATAATTTAATAATAATTTACTAGCAGTAGTAGAGTATGAATTATGACCACTAGTTACAGTTTTAAATTTAATAGGATTTTTATGAAATTTAGGTATAAGCACAATATATGGAAATTTTAAAAAATTATTATTAATATCTAAATCACTATACCTATTGATAATTTTCAATTTGATACTATTAACAGAGTGTAAATCAAGTTTAAATAGACTATTATTTTTCAAATAATCTAACAGATATTGTATATAGAATTTTTTACAGATAATAGCATAATTATTAGAGGCTTTATCAACAGAAGTAATAACAAAAGATCTATGTAAATCATTAGCAGAGTGTTTTATATTATCCATATTATATATAGATCTAGATAAATTGATACTCCAAATGGCATTTTTAATAGATCTTAAAATAGTAAATTTCCACATATTAAATGCCTCTAAAGGCTAAGCATATTTAGAAGCTAATCCATAAATATATTTATCAAGGTCAAGATTGATTGACTTTAATACTTGTTTAGAATTATTACTTGAAGGTAACCTGAATTTAGTATCAAATGACATTATAGTTCTTAAAGATTTATCTTTAACAATGGCTAAGTCTCCAGTAACTATATGACCCATGTGTGGATTTATAAAATTAGCATAATTATCAACACTACAAATACATTCACCATCTACATTTGTGGAGGAGTCTTTGTCGGCTGATAGAGATTTTGAAATTGCATTGTAATTAAAAATGGTTCTTCCAATAGGCTTGTTGTATTTAAAAGTTTTAGTACCATTCAAATCCTTTACAGGCAATAAATAATGAAAATGATTAAATAAATTCTTAAAGGTTATAGAATTATAAATAAGATGCTTAAAAGATATTACACAATAAGAATTAGAACAGTTATTATTATGAAATTGATTAAGTTTTATTTTTAAATATTTTGGTCTAGTAATGAACAAATCAGAGAAAATATGATTAAAATGTTCATTAGTAAGATTTAACTTTAAGAAAATAGCATAAACTGCATTTAATTGTTTTTTCTTAACCGCAAATACCCATGATTTTATAAATCTCCATTGAAATGTGTTGTTAAAATGTTGATGTATACTTTTAATCTCAGCTTCAAAATCATGTTGGGGGGGGGAGGGAACTTCCTTTGCCGCTTTTAAATCTTTTGAGTTTAGCCGAATTACTATTATGTAAAAGAGGATTAAAAAAAGGTGATTAAAAATAGAATATTTATTATCTACAAAATTATTTTTTACAATATTACCACTGAGATATAATTGATTTAATCCATATGGAAAAAGAGTACATTGTGATTTAATATAGAAGTTTTCAAAGAACATTCTATCAGCAGTATTTGTTTTTATATCCAAAATATGTATAGTTATATTTATATAACCAGGTTCATAAAAATCAATAAAATTTGTGATGAAAATTATAAGTTAGCACATTTTATGGAATTATTGAGTACAGAGACTAATAATGCATATCCTCCCAAACTCGTTATTAAAATTATCAACTCAGTGTATCAACTTCCACCCGATAACATCCAAGACAAGTTTCCCAATTATAGTGGCTAACAACAACAAAAAAAAAATTAATTATTTATTAACTATATAAATAAATAAAAATGAAAAATGATAAAATAAGCTACAAAAAATTAGAAGAATTTAAAAAATCGGAAAATAAGATACATTAATATTAATGTTTTGAATTTTATTTTCGCTAAAAAATTGTAACTTTAGCCAGTTTGAAACTACGATTTGAGAGCCCTTATAATGGTGTATAGTGGCATTCTCGTTTATCCATTTCTTCTATGAATCACTTGTTTAGCAAGAATTTTCATCTTTGCTTCATGTTCATATTCTGAATTGCTTATACGGGTAATTGTCCTGTCTCCTGCCCTAACTCACTGGATGGGTTTGAGAGTGTTGCTGTGAACGTTCGTACTGCCTCCCTGGTTATATTTCGACATGTTCATACCGGTGCTTCTAGTTAATTTATTCTGCTGAGGTTGATCACGTATACACGTGGTGAAAGAAGAAGGCCACATGGTAATACAAATTTCCTTAATGTTTCTTCATTTTTTCATATTTTGATGTCTGTAGTCTAAGTTTGAGCATTTATATTAATATACTATTGCTCAATCTGAAACAGGCATTTGTTTGGGTTAATTAGAATTAAATACTCAGACCCGAAAATGAATTTAATTCTGATTAATCATCGAATTTGGGCAGGTACCGTTTTTTTCTCTTATCGGCAATATGGCCGTGGTTTTGCTTCTATGGTGATGTTAATATTACTTGAATTTTTATTATTACATTTTTCTAATATATATATATACACTGCTGGACAATTGCTAAGGGCGGATCACAAATTGCAATTTAGCAGAACATTAAGCGGGGGTGGAGGCCCAGCAGGATAAAATATTGTTGCCACACTATTCAGACATTATAATAAAGATTATTTATTATTCTGGAAAATACAGAAGGTTTTGTAACATCTGAAAGGAAAAAAGTGTTCATTTGATGCTGTGTGCGGAGAAATGGAAAAATGCTTATGAACGACAGCAAGTACCTCCGAGAAAGGTGTCACTACAGGATATGTCCACCGTGGGTGCGATGCAACATTCCACACGTCGTGTCATGCTTTGCACAAAATTATCTAGCAGCTGTTGAGGAAAGTTATCCCACTCCTCTATCAGTGCACGGATGAGGGTGTTCTTGTTTGCTGGAGAATATTTTCGACCAGCAAGTCGCTTCCCCAAAGCATCCCAAACATTTTCAATGGGGTTTAGATCAGGAGAACGTGCTGGCCATACTAGGCATTGAATACCGTCTCTAACTAGACAATAATTTATCACCAACAGCACCATGGAACAGGTGAACAGGAGGCAGTAGAACTTCATCAATGTATCGTTGGCCGGTCATAGTCCCAGTTGCAATCACATATAGGGGCGTGCGGCCATTGCTCATGATGCCGGCCCATACTATGATACTGCATGTCGGATACAGATTAATTATAAAGATTACATCAAGTCGTATGTCTTATACGACTTGAAGTAATCTTTATACAGCACTGGCCAGTGCTGTATATTTCAGTTTTCGGTATTGTGGCCTTGGTTTAACCGTTTTGTTGATTTTAATATTTCACAATTACTTGATTTGGTTATTATGTCTTTCTAATACATATATATATATATATATATATATATATATATATCATAAAAATGTAATAATAAAAATAAACAATTCAAGTAATCGTGAAATATTAACATCACCATAGAATCAAAACCATGGCCATAATGCCGATGATAGAAAAGAACAGCATCGGCCCAAATTCAAAAATTAACCAGAATTAAATTCATCTTAAGGTTTGAGTATTTAATTCTAATTAACCCAAACAAATGCCTGTTTTAGATTGTTGTACATTACTATGAATGCCCAAACTAAGACTACAGGCACCGATAGATGAAAAATTGAAAATAAAAAAAAATAGAAAATATAATATTACCTTGAGGAAGGAACCCTTCTTCTTTCACCAGATGTAAATACTATAAACCGTAACAGTATGACAAATATCGAGAAACACCGGAATGAACATGACGAAATACAACCTAGGAGGCAGAACGTACGTTCACAGCGACGCTCCCAGACCCGTCCAGTGAGCCAGAGCCGAAGACCGGACAATTATCCATATAAGTAAAACAGAATATGAACATGAAACATAGATGATAAACCCCACTAAACAAGTAATTCAAAGAATAAATGGATAAACGAGAATTCTACTATACATCATTATAAGGACGCTCAAATCATGGTATTTTTCTGGCTAAAGTTACAATTATTTAGCAAAAATAAAATTCAAAACATTAATGTTTATGTATCTTATTTTACGATTTTTTATTTTTCTAAATTTTTAATTTATTATATTATTATTCATTTTTATTTAATTATATTATTAATAAATAATTATAATATTTTTTTCTCAGTATTAGACACTATAATTGGGAAAGTTGTCTTATCGTTGTTGTTGTTATCGAGTGGAAGTTGATACACTGAGTTGATAATTTTAATGACGAATTTGGGAGGATATACATTATTAGTCGCTGTACTCAATAATTCCATACAATGTGCTAATTTATAATTTTCATCGCAAATTTTATTGATTCTAAGAACCTGGTTTATTTTAATATTTCTAAAAACTGATATATGCAATCAAGAGTCAAAGCGTTGAATTTTTGATGTATAAAATTTAAAATCCTGTCTTTTATCATATAAGTTCATAGCCAAATTGCAATTTTGTAAATCTAAATTTAAATCTAAAAAGTTTGCAACATTAGAGTCATTATTACTTGCATTTAATTGTAAATTATTAGGATAAAAGTTAAATAATATAGGGATATTATTATGGGATACACATAATGTATCATCTAATTATCTAAACATGTGCATATTATGCAATCCAGAATTAATGTTCCTTAAAAGAAGAATAAATACAGATTAGCTAATAATGATGAAGCACACCCCCTTGTGGGATAACAAACTGTTGCTTAAAAGAAGTACCACCATGTTGAATATACTTCTCATAGAGAGTGAAAATAAGTAATTTTTACTTTCCCTATATACCTAATGTATAAGGAAAGTATTGTGACGGGATCGAAAATTCGAATTCGAATTTTCGACGGGAGAGCACGTTTCAAGCATCCCTGATTACGAATCAAACATTTTTGAAGTGATGTCTGTGTGTGTGTGTGAGTCAGCCAGTCTGTAGAGACGATGACTGACGATGGAATGGACCGATTCGAACGAAATTTGTTACGGAAATCACACCCGTAAACACTGGAAGCCTATTGTTTTTATATGCAATCGAATGTTCAGAACCCCCCCTAAATTTTCGAGTGAAATTTTGAAAAATCGTCAAAAAATCAAAACCGCTAATTTTTCATTAGAAAACGATTAACATAAATTTTAAAACGTTAATATGAACCTTTCTCGAGATATTGCACATTTTCAAAAATATTATTAAAAAGTCATATAAAATAAAAAAAATATTTCCTATTGAGAAACATGTTCACTTTTCATATGTAATACCATGCGATAAATTTGGTGACATCATTCTCGTGGATCTAGCTCGTTCCATTCATGAAAAAAGATACTTTGAGTAATACTTTTGTATTACAACGCCAATAGTCATTTATCTGCTGTAAGAATAACTTATTTCTTCGTCCATAACGCTTGGCGAGATTTTGGCAAAAATATTATTAAAAATATTATTAAAAAGTCATATAAAATAAAAAAAATATTTCCTATTGAGAAACATGTTCACTTTTCATATGTAATACCATGCGATAAATTTGGTGACATCATTCTCGTGGATCTAGCTCGTTCCATTCATGAAAAAAGATACTTTGAGTAATACTTTTGTATTTCAACGCCAATAGTCATTTATCTGCTGTAAGAATAACTTATTTCTTCGTCCATAACGCTGGGCGAGCTTTTGGCGACGAAATTGTTGGAATGCCGCCAACTTGGCGACTTTTTTCAATGTTGCTAAATTAACAAAAAAAATTGCCAAATGAATAAAAATGACGCTAAATCAATGAAAATGACGACTCATTGTCGAAAATTCAATATCTTGGAAAGAATATAAATATCCACTATAATAATAATCTATTTTTTTTACTGTATAAGTAGTAAATTAATTGCATTATATAAGGAAAGTCATGTGCTGCCCACATCAGATTTTTTTAAAAAGAAAAGTTGAATATTTTAAGGGGATATCATATTTTTCGAAAATTCCTAAAATAACTCTATACAGATCATCTATATCAATATTATTAAACAAATGTTTGAAATCAAAAGTATAAATACCATGAATATTAGTAAGAGTTTTTAATTTTTTAACTAATTCAGAACAGTTTTTTACAACATGACAATTATTTGAGATATCATCTGACAAGGATACTTCATTTAAGATTTTTAATAATAATTTACCAGCATTAGTAATGTAAGAATTGTGCATAACAGGATGAGCACACATTTGGCGGCTTTTGTTGTTCCACTCCTATTTATTTCTGAAGCTGCTACTTCAAACGTGACATCGCATGATGTAATCTATAACAAGGTTTCCACGTATCTTCAGATTTGACGCTATACTAATAAATAAGGACTGGCCCACAACGCTGAATTGTGGCGCCACACTTTCTGTCATATTTATTCGAGGATCATGCAATATGTGTTGCGAATGCGACGATACCCGTTTATTTCAATTCGCGTTTGTAGTAAATCACCAAGAGTTATATGCCACAATGCTTGATATAATATCATCGTACTCGTTAACTATTAAATTAACTATTTAAGTAGTTAAGTGTTTTGCATAATACAGTTTGTAATGCATGACGATGTCTGACTATCGAAAGTTTCAACTGTGTTGTCAAGGTAGTTAGAATATTTGGAAAACCGTAAAAAATTATATATATATATATATATATATATATAACACAATAATTAGAAAAAGAAAAAAGAAGAATGACATTGCATCAAAATTTCGCCGGGGGGGATTGTGACCCCCACTTCCCGGTTTAGCCAGCTTTATGTCATGACGACACTCCCGGAAGCGGATACAATGTCGCCATCCAAGTACATATACTAAAACTTTAAATGTAAAAAAGAAAAAAGTTGAAAAACCTATACTGTCCCTACACCTATACAATAACTACGAGCTTTACTGCATCCAAACAGAAACACAAAATACTATAAAAATGACTTACATCCAATACTAATATATCAAGAAAAACAAGCCACGCATACACCTCACCGAAAAGCAAAAGACTCTTACTGTATACAAAATGATCTCCCCCAGACAGTCAACCATGACCTCCACAATGCAGCCGCTGTCCAATACCATCCCAGACTGAAAATTCTCTTCCACTCAAATACAAGTCGTAACACTCAGTTACGGTTATGCCGTAAAATTTGCATAAAATGTCACAGAGAAAACGAAGAGGGTAACCCATTTCGATTGCTTCTTTTAGATAGCCCAGATCACTTATATAACGATTTTCAACACTGCTATTTAAACGTTTGCTTCTTGTTAAAAAATTTATAATAATGTTCCTAAAAACATTTCTATGCAGACAAGAATGCCAATTAATAATGTAATTTATTTCAGTTGTTAGTTTTAGATGAGATAAATGTTATATTTATATATATATATATATATATATATATATAAAATGGAAAAAAGAATTTATTAAAGATATTGAAGTGTTATAGCATATATGCGCAAAGCAGCTACAAATACTATACACGATATAAATAGAAAAAGTATAAAAAGAATTTAAAAATTTGAAAAAAGAAGGAAGGCTTAGCGAGAAGCTTACTTAATAGCGGTAAGGGGTTGTGACCTTACACCCCAGTTGTCAACAAGCTTGTCATAAATGCCGCGGCATTGCACTCCTGGACGCCAGCCCTGGCTGAAGCCAACCCCCGGAGTGACAATAACAATTATCACAAGACCGTTAAAAAAGAAAAGTCCAATGGTAATATGAAGACCATCACTGGATGAGCAACTAGTCCTTTAGACCACAATGACCTGTATATAACTTCGTGTTATCGTTCTGCGGTCCTGTTATTGATAGTATGCGAACCTTCATCTGCTAAATGATATAAAATAGATTTTAACTTTGAACAATAAGCATTATTGTTTCTATATAAATTATCAATATAATGTAGCATAAAAGGAATGGGGTATTGCTGTAGATTCCTCACTTGGCGACTTTTTGAAATGTTGCCAAATTAACGAAAATCTCGCCAAATGGATCAAACTGATCTACTTTCAAAGGCAAATAATAGCCTTATTCTTCAGTAGTTGGTGCTTTTAGTATGATTTTTGTTGAAGAAAACTAAAAACAGTGGTCAAAACGAAATGCACGTCGATCTATGATCTTGAATTTTTTTAAGCTTTTCATATAATGAAAAATTCTAGTAAAGATAATCACTTGTCCCATCGCCAACATTTAACAATATTGCGACTTTAACTTTGATAAGCGCCTTTTCATGGCCAGAAGCTTTCACATAAATTTCAAAGTTTTGTCTCCAGCTTCACCAATATTTTCTTCAAGGCTGAGCGCCTTCGGTAATTGAAGCAAGTGTTTTCACTTTCGTTCTTATGGCAGGATACACGTCGACTTCGCCATGTTACATTTGGTGTATATTTGGTGACCCAAGTAGAAAGCATACTCTTAACAACTCGTTTATTAAATTCACAAATAAGAATATAACACATACACCAGCTTGTACTATATATATACGTATCAAGCACTACACGCTCAAGTGCTAAACTAAGCCATTAAGTCTTACTTCATTCCAGTTTTTGCCCATTTTCATACAGTTACAGTTACATATATAGTGAATTCTCATTAAGACGGTACACATTAAGATGGATTTCTCGTTATTACGTACAAATACGAATTCCCCGGTTAAGGTCTATGGAAATTATATGTTATAAGACATCGCTTAATACGTATCTTTCATTAAGATCGACAAAATTTATTATCTGAAAGTATATGTTTTAGAAAAGTTAATTTTCAAAAATATTTTCAACTCAACTGACATTTTTTGTCACGGAAAAAAGAAGGTTGTCAATCCGGCGTATGGTAAGCCATTTTTTCTTCTGCTTGTGTTTATCTTCTGACTGTAAATTTTCCGAGAGTGGAAGTTCCAGTCATCGCCATGACACCTTGGGGTGGTATTAATTGATGGCCGCGATATCATTCAATGCATGGCTGAAACGGGGTAGAGCAAGTGTTGCCACCAATTAAATAAACTCGCAGCAAAATTGGGCAGGACACTAGAGTAAGGGATGATGAGAACAGATAAAACAGCAGCCACGTGATCTCTATTGGTGAAAGAAACCGTGCAATCTTACCTGTTATAGACGGTCATTGAAAACCTTACACACACAGGAAACCACATTTCTGTTTGCTTTGGATACAGTTTAAAGCAAGAAAGTTCCATTAAATTTGAAGAAGAAAGTTAAAATTATCAAAAGAATTGTAAGTGGATCCAAACAAACTGATCTAGACAAAAAGTTTGGACTTAAATTTTGTACTATGAGCTCAATATGGCTGAAACGAAAAAAAAACTATAGAAACCTTTGAATCTGGAGATTTGTTGGGTTCACGAAAGAAAATGAGAGGATCGGGCTACCCTGAACTGAAAACTGCATTACTTCAGTGGTTGAAACAATTGCTCTCTGAAAATGTCGCAATTAATGGCCCTCTTTTAAAAGTAAAGACATCAGAAATGGTCAAGATAATGAAGATTGAACCCTTCGCTGCAAACGTGGGATGGTTGGACGCGGTTCAAGTACCCGCATGATCTAGTTTTTAGAACAGTGAACGGTGATTCCAGCTAAAGACGTAACAGAAAGAAATTTTGCCGTGCCTTATCCAGGACTACGATTCCAGAAACATTTTCAACATTGATAAAACTGAAATTTTATTATAAAGCTCAGCCACCTCAAAGTTTGCACTTTCGAGGAGAAAAGTGCGCCGACGGCAAACATTTCAAATAACGCATTACTGTTCTTGTAGGGGCTAACATGGATGGCTCACAAAAACTGCAATTTCTCGTTACCGGAAAATCAATAAAGCCGCGATACTTTAAAGGAGTTAAAAGTTCTCCCACAAAATATGAAGCCGACTCTAAATCATGAATGACAATACCATTGTTTTAAAGTATATCATGAAGTTAAATAGACGTTTCTTCAAAGAAAGAATACAAGTGCTGATATTTGTGGATAACTGCCGGCCCTTCCCCCAGAAGTACTTGAACTGAAATCGGCGAAACTGTTATTCTTTCATGCCAACTGTACTAGTGCCCTGCAACCAATGGACCAAGAGATCATAAGTCGTTAAAAGTGCATTATCGTCAAATGCTTGTGGGACATTTGACCAACTCAATCGAAACATCAAAAAACTCAGACGTCAATGTGCGTCATTCTATGGAGTGGATATAGCAACCCAGGGCTCTAGTTCCAGCCACCACAATTTCAAATTCCTTTAGGCATGCAGGATTCGACAAAGGAGGTGAAGCATCGTTAGACGAGTTGATTACGATCTAGATTCATTTCAGGCATTACAACAAGAAGAAATATCTGCGAGATATGAGGTATCTGCGGGATGTGAGGTATCTACGAGATATGAGGTATCTGCGGTATGTGAGGTATCTGCGGGATGTGAGGATAGAGACTCTACTGGAAGCCCCGGCCCGAGAGCCAAATTTCAACAAGAGAAAAGTATATACTTTTTTTAAATTCATGAAAATTAAACTATTAATCGTATGGATTCCATTCAAAGTTGATTTGAAAGAGAAGTTTTCGATCCTTTCATTAGTGTTAAGATAGGAGCTCTGAAATAATATTTTAGGTCGCCAAGGAACGCATTTGTATGAAAATTGTACTAAAACATAGAAAAACTGAAAAAGTAATTCGAATTAAAAAAAAATAACGCCGAGGCATATTGTTCCGGGTCCTGAAGTAATTGCGTACCAAAATGTATATGAATAGTGTAGATCAAGTGCAATATGTGCAGAAATGTAAAATTAATGATTAAACATTAAATATTTTTATAGTATGTTATGTATATATTGCTTTCCTTAAATTTTAAAATATTTTAAGGATTAGTGTTAACCACTATGTTGTTGTTGTTGAGACCCAGACCGTCCGACCTACCGGAAAGGTGTAAGATAACCGTTTGGACGGGCGGGAAGTGCCACCCAATTTAGACCGGAACCCAGTGGGGGAGGCATCCACAGGGAAACCACTATGTTGTTGTTGTTGAGACCCAGACCGTCCGACCTACCAGAAAGGTGTAAGGTAACTGTTTGGACGGCCGGGAAGTGCCACCCAATTTAGACCGGAACCCAGTGGGGGAGGCATCCACAGGGACCGTACCCTCCTTCCCCTACCACCAACCTCTCGGAAGGACTTACGGACCCACATGTTTAACGTGATCGTACTCCGCATGAACACGGCGGCAGTTCTGGCAGCGGCGAGAATCGCGCGCTAACCACTGGGCTGCCGCGCCCGAAAAGAGCCAACAACACGCGGTGTTCCCAGGTGGTCACCCACCCAAGTACTAACCGCGCCCGATGCTGCCTGACTTCGGTGATCTAACGAGAACCGGTGTTTTCAGCACGGTACGGTCGTTGGCCTGGGAAACCACTATGTGTAATTATACCACTGTAACTATTTATTTTAAGTTCTTTATAACAAATGCTCAGCAAAATGTAAAATACTGTAAAATTAAAAGCTGGCTCCTAACTTTTTGACCTGGCTCCTAGATTGTGGAGAAATTTGTCCAGCCCTGATGTATACATAATATTTTTTAAATCAGCTGTCATTATTTTTCTTTTCTAATTGATTTTTCCTATTTTTCGTTATCTTTTCCTGATTTATATTATTTATTGTAGCATATGTTACATAATATTTAGGAAAACATACTTCCATTGATATTTTACTAAATTAGTACTTCAGATGTCGTAACTCCCTTTAAAGTAGACTCTTGCTATTACGGACAATAAATGTTGGTCTTTGACTGTCCGTTTTCCGTACAGAGTTCACTGCATAACATAAAGTACTGCTGGTAGTTCTCAAAAATCATACTTATAGATCACAAACTGCCAGGGTTACAATCACTCCGATCTTCATTATGTAGGATGTTCATTAAAAACGAAACGTTTTCAGTTCTTCCATAGATCATATGTATGTGTAAAATCGAATCAAGTATAAAATCAATTTTCAAATCAATTATCAACTTATTAGAAATCAAAGCAATCTTCAATAAAACTTATATATAAGGAATACCGAGTTTCTATATGTGAGACCAGAAATAGATCTCACATTTGCTGAGACACTTTTATGTACACATTTATGGTGGCCAAAACGGCGAACAATACTTATAGTCTGGCTGGCACTGAGTTTTATAACCCCGTGAACCTAAAGGTCAGAAAACCACAAATTTAGGGGTGCCATGACAGAGGGGGCCGAGCTGGGCCTTACGAGATGTGGAATGGTTCCATTGGTTGAAGGAGTAACCAATAAAAAAAAGAAGATTGTTACGTCAAACTCAATGCGGCAAATGGAAGAAAAGGGGAAGTTACCCCCCACCCCAACGAGGGAACCACAGCCTGTGACCCGAGAATCAGAGCAGACTAGAGAAGAAAGGGATACTAACATGACTTGGAACAGATAACTTCGACATTATGACTTGTGCAGATACTACAGCGATGAATTGATATACTAAGAGAATGAAATAAGTCTGAGTGCAGAGTTACAAGAGACAATATGTTCAACGAATTTACTTGTGGGAGCGTTACACCAAGTGTTAATGCGATAAATGAACGACATTAAATACAGATGCTGACAAAGTCCAAGACAGACTTGAAGGTATGTGCCCATTGAAAATGATATCTGATCATAACCACTATTTAGGATTTTCCGTTTTGGTCACACATATCCCCTCCGCTGTAATAATATAATTAAACAGTGTAATTGAATTTAATTAAGATTTATGTTGTTAATAAATGTTTTATTGTTAAAGTTTAAATGGTGCAGTCAATGAGTATTATAATAATTAATAATTCCATAACAGGACTCACACGATAGTTAAATAATTGGAGGGTTTTTATAGCGGCACAACTAGCAATGTACGATTTCAATAAATCCACTATATATGAATTAATCAATCATGTCAATCCTAAAAGAACTTAATATTAAAAGTTTAAGTTTCTTTTTTTTTAAATGTGTCCCACACTATCTTCGAAGAACTATGTTGAATCGTGATGGGAAACCTAAATTTTTCGGAAACAATTTCAACATGCTTTGGAGTATATTCCTACAAAATTCGGTTAGGATTCGGCTGCTAGATAGTCTAAAAAAGGTTCTGAACATAAAATACTTTTTATGATAACTCTCTGTTCCATCGTTCTATCTCTGTTTCTTTTTATGGCTGCAAAGTCCACTTCGACGATAAGAACTTTCAATTTCGTCCCAGTAGCTCAACGGTAGAGAGTCGACTTGCCAGTTCTGAGATCTAGGGTTCGATTTCCGGTTGGGGGATCAAGGCTCTTTAGAACGGCGCACGAACAAATCAACCCTGTAGGTTAGTGCAAAGATGTGGGCTGTCAGAAAGTGACCCTAGTACGACTAGTACGGATTCAGTGGACTCTGGAAGATTGTGCGACGATTTCAAAATTGAGAGGATAACGACCCCTAAGATACTAACCTGGATGAAACTAGTAGTAGCTAACCTGAGGTTACAACAGTAGGAAGTCATCAGTCAGACTGTTAGTTGTTCGCCAATCTGACATTAGAGGTTGGAGAATACAGACTCCATTTTGATGATAAGAATTTGCAATCTCGTCCCAGGAGCTTCACGGTAGAGCATCGATTTACCGGTTTGGATATCCAGGATTCGATTCCCGGTTGGGGAAGCAAGACTCCTTACATGGTTTTATGAACTTTTCAACCTTAACATCTATGTATGCGTTTTACTTCATATATACTTTCGACAGGTTTATGATACTGCTTATTTCTTACTTTTAGATTGATAACTCTTCACCATACACATAATATTTATAATTAAGCTATTCAGAAGATATCAATAGAACTGTTCCAATCTGAAGGAAATCAGTATTCTTACGCGGTATCTCAGCATTTTTTTTCTGCAGAGATAATTTGTTTTTTCTAAATCATATTATAAAGCTTAAATACCATTAACAAAAACCTGTACTTGACTAAAAACACCGGGCATACAATCATCTAACAATTTAGTAACAGTTGATCCTATTAAATTTATTTCTCTGTTAAATGGGTCTCTTTATTTTTTTTTTTTCAAACAAAGTCTTTATCCTCATTTAGATACAATCAAATCCATCAATTTATATCAAATAGATATTTTACTTGTTAAATCCGATTAAATACTTTTAATTTATATTTAGGCACATTTGCTAAAAGGACATTATAATTACTTAAAGGATCTACTGAGATAGCTAATGGTTCTAGATTCAAAGAATATTCTTTTACCCGACAAAAATTCTAAAATCCTTTCTTTAAGCACGTTTCTGCTCACAAAGCATCTCATATGAAACTGGAACCTAAAATTAGAATCGTATTTTGCAATATATCAGGTGAAGTTGTGTGTACAGTTGTATTTAGAAGGTCCATCCTTCTGCTGATTGTTTTATTTATCATCCCCTTTTTCTTCCCCTATTTTAAACTCTTTGTCGTGACTGTAAATGGATATATTGTTAAGAGTAATTTACATTGCAAGGGATAAGTTTAGAGTTCCGCATCTTTTACATGAAAGTATTGCAGATGAGTCAAAAGAACAGCTACATTTCGTTATTTGAATATGCTATAGCACATCCACATATCCCCCCACCCCCAAATAAAATAACCCAAATTCCTTTATGTTCCCCTTGTCTCTTGATTAGTTTAGCTTTTAGTTCTGCAATTGTCAAGTCGTATTTATTCCTCATCCTCAACATATCTTGAATTTAATTGCATACTTTTAAATATTTTATACATAAGTGTGTAATGTGTTTGCTTCCCAGTCACTTGATAATTCGGGTATGGTAAGAAAAGTGACGTCATATAAGCTAAATCTCCGATGAAAAGAAAGCAGTTTTACGACGTTACGTGACTTTCTTAGCACAATCCAACCACGAAATAATGTGGACCTAAAACGAACGCGTTTTAAGTATCTGGTGTTTTTCGTTTGTGATTTTGGCGATATGAAAATTACAAAGTTGGCAGCACTGCAAACAGCAATGATCATGGTCCACAAGTGCTAAGGCTAATCAGTCCAGCAGTTTCATCCTGAGCGCTTAGAATATGTGTTAGCGGGGAACGGGGTTTAAAGTTTTTCATCGTTGCTGAGTTCAAAGAAAATTCTATCAGAAAAGTGATAAAATTCTTACTTTAAGGAATTCTGCGCTCAGATGGATCATTTTATTGCCTACGCTGAGCTAACAAGCGGCAGCGACAGCCGACAGCAAAACTATGGCCCACAGGTGGTGCGAAACAATCAGCTGAGCTCTGACGCTTTATATTTAGCAACGTCCTAATATAGGGTAGAAGTCGTTTCACTGTTAGCTAATGCTTACACGTTTTACTATGTCCCAACGTCTTTATTGAGAAACAAGAAAGATCAATCATGCATGAAGCATTGATTATGAAACACTTTCCAACTGAAATGCAAAATGCGATACATTCAGCGGGGATATTTTTTAATTATCACAGAACTACGATAATTTATTTTACTTGAAAACTTAAAACTTCATCAAAAGAAATGAACTTTATTCAAATGACGTTATCGAAATATAAATCGTCTGGCTCTCTATGTAAAAGCAATAACTATTTCATTCATATCACTTTTATTCCAGACTCCAGAACTAAATAATTTTGCGTTAAAAAAAATTCAGAAATTCTTATACAACTCATCTTACAATCACTTATTTACACTCTACATTCATTAAAATTAGGCTTCCTTGTAGAAATAATCAATGTTTGATGATCATTTAAACTCAAAAATATTGTAATCGCGTTGGCGCAGAATCTAAATGCAGAAAAATTACACAAAAATAAAGCGTTTTTAGGACGGATACAATACAAAATATACATTTTAAAGAACTTTAAAAATTATGATTTTTACTCTGAGAAAAAAGATGGATGTCATATTTTATTTTGAAGTCGGTCACGTGATCTATTCATATTATATGGGTTGAAACCCAGACCGTCCGACCTACCAGAAAGGTGTAAGGTAACTGTTTGGACGGTCGAGAAGTGCCACCCAATTTAGACCGGAACCCAGTGGGGGAGGCATCCACAGGGACCGTACCCTCCTTCCCCTACCACCAACCTCTCGGAAGGACTTTCGGACCCACATGTTTAACGTGATCGTACTCCGCATGAACACGGCGGCAGTTTTGGCAGTAGCTGGAATCGAACCCGGGCCTACCGAGTGCAACTCCAGCGCGCTAACCAATGGGCTACCGCGCCCCCATATTATATGGGTGTAATTATAATTTTAATTTTTATTTAAAAAACTACCAAACATATTTTGCTGAATTTTTTTTTATATTTTTATGGGATAATTTGAATATTTATTAAAACCTTCGAAGCAATTTGAGAATTTTAAATTCCCTAAAAAAATGTTTAAAAAATTAGGTCATAGGGTTCAATGTATTTTATGTTTTCAACCCAGGTTCAATGCAAAACTAATTGAGTGATATTATTCATTTACATTCCCATATGTGCCACAGATCGTCTCAACAACATACTAACATTTCATTTTGATAAAGTCATATTTCCGGCAGTTATCGTGCGAACGGACAGACAGGCAGAATAAACAAAGTAATAAACACTTTTCAACTATGTTGTGAAGTGTTAAAAACGGAAAGTGATTTGATTCATGAAGGTGTTTTTGTGCAATAATCGATTGTTTGCATTTCAAAATCTTCAAAACAGTTTTAATATTTTACGAAAAAATATTCTTAAGCATTGGTAAAATAAGCTAAAATCCTGTTTTATCAATTTGTTTCAGGGGATTGTAGCCATATCTCAATAAACATGTGCCTGTTGAAATTGTTTCTGCAGCGTCTACTTGTAAATTTAATAACTCAAACCAAATGCTTCTATAAGTTGAAACTATTTCAATTGCTTTTAATTGTAAAAATCTGATGTGGACAGCACATGACTTTCCCTGCAGACTTATATCCGCGTTCTCTTTATTTTATTTAAATTTACTTCATTATTAATTTAATTTTCGTTCTCATTTGGTAACTGAACTTATTTTCAAAGGTGGCGTAAAGAAAATACGAAAAAACTAAAATATCTCGAGAACGGCTAGTTCCAGTGTAATGTAGTTGGTCTTATACTTTCCTTCTTTAAAAATTACGCATAAAACAAGTATTTAATGGATACATGTGAGCATACGATTTTTGCGGGCTATTTCGTAAAAAAAGGCAGGTTGTTCTTTTCCAAATCGTACCAAAATCTAATCAGCACCAGATTATTCTACAAGTAACTAATGTACCTTGGTAGGATGAGGATGGGAATCGGTGGAATGAAGTTCCCACCAGGATTCGGAGAGAGCCTCTACTCCTGGACGACACACCGTCACTGGAGAATCTTTCCTCTCTAGTGATTCCTACTCTTGTAGGATTTCCTCTTTATCTTTCTGCTCTCTTCCCTATCTTCTCCTATCTCCCTTTCCTTCCCACCCAGGCTACCCTATCCCCTTCAGCCTAAGTGGATTCCCTCCAACCAACGTCCTTGCAGTTTGGACCTGGGGTATTGTCCCAGTTAGTAAATTTATGTGTCTGCTTTTGCAGTAGCGTCTTAGTGGGTTGCCGCCAGTAGGCGGTTTTGGAGTTTCCTCTGTAGCAGAGGTTTTCTAGGCTAGTTTAAAGATTGGAATTTGGTTGTGTCAGCAGGGGTATTGTCCCTGTTCTTCTCCCCCACCCTAGCGGTGGATGCTCTGTTCGGCTCAAACGCGCTGCCGGGGGATTGTCCCGGCCATTCTTTTCGGGGCGTAGCCCCCTTTGTGTATTTACTCTGCATCAATTGCATAATCTGCTATTTCCCTTTCAGATTTAATGCACCTTTCCCTTTCAGCGTACCGTATCTCATCACTGAACTTTTTATGTATGCCTCTCCTCCCCCTCTCTTTTCAGGTGGAAGAAAGAAGCCTTCCGTGGAAAGCCTACTCCGCGTCGGACTCGTTGATTGGACAGCTAGCCCTCCCTCTGTCCTTCGCCCCACTAACTTTTCCTTTTCAGGTTCACCTTGGTATCCTGCCTTTTGTAAGTTGTGTTTACCCCCTGCGCGCGTCTTAGTCTATGCTTAGTTAGTCTCTCTTGCCCTTAGTTTGTGGCCATAACGGCTGCTCCCCCCCCCTTAGTCTCACTCTGCCTCCCAGACATGAGACCGCTCGTTCTCTAGTTCTGTTCTTCTATTTCTTTTTCCTCTTGCTTCTTTGTTGCTTTCTGTTTTGTTCCCTCTAGGCTGTATGTCAGTTAGACTAGTTAGCTTTCCTTAGTTTAGTTTAAAATTAGAATAGTTTTCTTTGTGGTTAGACTCTTATGTCTGGTTTTGTTTGGCGAGGGCCCCTTTTTCCTTGGCCACTTTCTCCCTCTTGGGCTCGCCTTCTCCTTGGATCTGCACTGCTCTCCTTGGGCTAAACTCGCGCCCCTCTCTGCCTATCCTGTCTGTCTTCGTCGTGCGCTCTCTTCTCTTCCCCCCCCCAGGGATCTCCTCCTTCCTTTCCTTATGCTTTTTTTCTCCCTCAGTTCTGCCTCTTTTCTCTTTCTTAGTCTTATCTTCTTAGGTTAAGTTAACCTGGCAGTACAGGTATAAGTCCGGGTTACGACAGCGCCTCTTTAAGTTGTATACTGCCTCTGCATAACTACCGAAGGGTAGAAAGTCGAAATCCTCTGCAAAAAGAAAAAATCTTCTTGGTCTGCCAAATAAGATGGCGACAATCCTCGGTCCTTCAGGTTGGTCACTGCAACCGACATCTATCGTTTCCCGCTGCCGTGGCGCCTCTTCTCCCTCCAGGAGTTGGGGCTATTTTATCAGTCTAGACGCCCTCTTCAGGGGAGGCTCCCCTGGGGTCGTCTGTGCTGCTGCTGCTTGCTGCTACTGTTCTCCAGGGTGAGGTGTGTGTGGTCTCGGGTCCTAAAGCTGCATCATCCATGTCTTTCCTTGGAGTACTGTATGGTAATTAACCACAGCATCTTCTCTTCTGGACCTCAGCTCGGTCATCTGCTGACGACCCTCAGTCGTGGGGGTTACATACCTGTTAGCCTTGTGGTAGATCAGGTCCTCACGGTTGTCTGACAGTAACTAATGTACCAAATTTTGTGAAATTTGATCAATTAGTATTTTAGCTAAAGTGTATACATGAAAATTTTACTGCCCATTTCACAAACAAAGGCGAATTCTGTCTTTACGATTCGTACCAAAAACTAATCAGCACCAGGGTCTCACCCAAGTAACTTACATACCAAATGTTATGAAATTCGGTCGATTACGTTTTATTTAGTGTGGATACATACATTACACAGACACACACACACAGGAGTCACGTTAAAAATAGTTTTTTCGTATTCTAGAGGTCTCGAAACGTGTAGATCCGTCGGAAACTCGAGTTGTGATTTTCTGCATGATTCCAATACGTCCCCTATACATTACCATGTATTGCAGGGAAAGTAAAAAACTGAAAAAGTGAATCGAAGCGCATGAAAATAAAATACATTTTGCAATACAATTTTACTAAGTGTCTTAAATGTTTTAAAACGTCATATTAAATTTGTGGCATTTGTTTCGTTCTAATAAAGTAAAAACATAAATCATTTCGAACCTGAGTTAAAGGTTTAAAAGCTGTCGAGCTTCAAGTTTTCATTCAATAAAAACTAAAAGTGTTTATTTACCTAAATAATAAAGCAAAATATTTTAAGACTTCCAATGTCAAGAAATTAATTTTGCACATCAAAAGATAAAAGAAAGTTTCTCCAGTTTCTCCTGTTAAACTGCCTTCGATAAAATTGATATCGCTTTCAAAATAAGCCGTGAATATTTTTCTTACTGCAGTTACTCACAGTAAATTACATTTTGATGCTTATAAACGAAAGAAATATCTTTGGATGATACGAAGTTTAATTATGATCCAATTTTCTTTCAATTTGCTTATCATCAGAAGAGGGCACTTTTTCTCATCAGATTTCCTTTGTTGACGTTCAAAGGCGACGGACGTGATTATAGAATGTTTGTTTTCATGAAAAAAGTGACTGTAAATATTTTAAAATAAATTCGCCTATAAAATATTGCAAAGATTATATGCACATAGCAAACCAGGTCTGTACTATTTCTAACAAGGCTGGCCGCCTACTTGCCAGTTTCAGCGCATTCGCTAAAGAAGATAGTATTCTGTAGAACTCATATCTTTTATAAAATAATTTACATGACGTGACGTCATAAAGTAACTTATATGACGCAACAAATTCATATCATTCGATTCTGTAAAATATGCATCATGTACAAATATTAAAACCTGCCAAAGACCAGGGAAATAAACACGTTTGAAAAATTAAGTTATAACTCTGTTTAATAAAAGTTATTTTGTTTAAAATGTATGGCGCTCTGCTTCAAAAATAGTCATAAAATTTGAACAGTTAGGTTAT
The DNA here is from genome assembly GCA_951213105.1 of Amaurobius ferox. Classification (NCBI taxonomy): domain Eukaryota; kingdom Metazoa; phylum Arthropoda; class Arachnida; order Araneae; family Amaurobiidae; genus Amaurobius; species Amaurobius ferox. Next base: position 115,842,494 of record OX578146.1, read on the forward strand.
GTCCTGTGGTTGAAACCTATGAGACCAGAAATGAATATCACACCAGTTTTGGGTGAGGCAGTTTTATGTGCGTTATTTATTGTGTCTGAAACGTCAGACAATACCTTCAGTCTCAATGACGCCAGTTTTTACAACACCCTGACCCAAAGGTCAGCAGAAACCATAAATTTAGGGGCGTCCAGACAGGTGGGTCGAAGGACTCCATGGATAAGGGGAAGTAACGAGATTGGGTAAGAGGTTGATCAATTGAGAAGATGCTTCGCCCTGAAGGGTGCCAGTAAGAGTCAAAGAGGCGTTGTTGTTGTTGAAACCCAGACCGTCCGACCTACCAGAAAGGTGTAAGGTAACTGTTTGGACGGTCGGGAAGTGCCACCCAATTTAGACCGGAACCCAGTGGGGGAGGCATCCACAGGAACCGTACCCTCCTTCCCCTACCACCAACCTCTCGGAAGGACTTTCGGACCCACATGTTTAACGTGATCGTACTCCGCATGAACACGACGGCAGTTTTGGCAGTGGCTGGAATCGAACCCGGGCCTACCGAGTGCAACTCCAGCGCGCTAACCAATGGGCTACCGCGCCCAGTCAAAGAGGCGTTGTTGTTGTTGAGACCCAAACCGTCCGACCTACCAGAAAGGTGTAAGGTAACTGTATGGACGGCCGGGAAGTGCCACCCAATTTAGACCGGAACTCAGTGAGGGAGGCATCCACAGGGACCGTACCCTCCTTCCCCTACCACCAACCTCTCGGAAGGACTTACGGACCACACGTTTAACGTGATCGTACTCCGCATGAACACGGCGGCATTTGTGGCAGCGCGCAAACCACGGGGATACCGCACCCGAGATGGCCAACAGCACGCGGCGTTCCGAGGTGGTCACCCACCAAGTACTAACCGCGCCCGATGCTGCTTGACTTCGGTGATCAAACGAGAACCGGTGTTTTCAGCACGGTACGGCCGTTGGCCCGAGTCAAAGAGGCGTGTCAGACCTCAGTCAAAAGAGCCACAACCAATGGGGTCTAAAAAAAGATTAAAAGAACAGTTGATATAGAAATTCACGATGACTTCGACAAAGTACGAGAGGGTGTACCATACCGTGAGTGGGTACCAGTACGAGAATGATCGATATTAACTCTTTCCGGACGGCAGTCTTAAAAACACGTTATCAATCGACGCGTTGGGCTCGTCGATCGTTCGGAAAGGTTAAAGTAGGAGCTGGTGACAAAGTCAGAGGAATGCAATAATGTCAATGCAGTCAACGAGGTGTGCCAACGTCCATAGACACGAATCAAAGGTATGTTCTTCACAACTACTGCATGCAGGTCATAGAACCTTTTGATAATCATGATATCAGCTGGTCTCACACTTGCTCTCTCCGAGGCAATTAATATGCATAATTGTGTAATTAATTTAATGAGTATTCTATGTTGTTAATAAATAATTTTATTTGCAAAGTTAACAATGGTGCAAGGAATGGAGTAGTTTTATGTTAATAAATATTCTTTTACAGAACTCGCAACGAAGATGAAATAATGGTGGGTTTTAATAGTGCCAAACAATGCAATGTGTTTAATGTTAAATGTAATAATGTTCTGCGATGTAAGATTTTACAGCCATGTTTAGATAATTCAATGTAATATTATGCTTTGCATAATTCTCATATGATGGTTAAAGTGGTATTAGCAAATAATCAACGCAACTAAGAATAAATAAACTTCAATGTTTTATTTTCAAATATACGGTATTATTAAGTAATCAACGCATTAATAATCTTAAGAAATTAATATTGTCTAAAAGTATGTTTTATATAATTTACTTATGAGCACCACAATACCAAGAGTATGGAAATTTTCAGTACATGTCAATTTCAGCGCATTTGTTAAAGAATCTAGAATTCAGCAAAACCCATATATTTTATAAAGTAGTTTACATGACGTGATGTCATAAAGTAACTTCAAAATCATACCATTCGATTCTGTAAAAGATGCATCATGTACAAATATTAAAAGCTGTCAAAGACAGGGAAACTAACACTCTTAAAAAATTAGGTTATAACTCTGTTTAATGAAATATATTTTGTTTAAAATGTATGGCGCTCAGCTTCAAAAATATTCATAAAATTTGAACAGTTAGGTTCTATCCTACGGTTGATACCAAGAGTGCTGTTGTTTAGACCCAGACCGTCCGACCTACCAGAAAGGTGTAAGGTAACCGTTTGGACGGCCGGGAAGTGCCACCCAATTTAGACCGCAACCCAGTGGGGGAGGCATCCACAGGGACCGTACCCTCCTTCCCCTAACACCAACCTCTCAGAAGGGATACCAAGAGTGTGGAAATTTTCAGTCTTTTAAGCCCATGGAGGGCTCCTGGAGGATCTGGGACTGCATTTCAACCTCCTTCCTATTTTGTACACCTTCAAAAGAAAAATCGAAAATCCTATTGCATTAATTTATGCCCCATGGATGAAACTATAAATGTGCAAATATTCTTTAATAAGTCTTTATGAAAAAAGCTATCCAGGAGAAGATCCAAATTGAACCGTGGTTGATATTATACGTGTTGTTATTGAGACCTAGACCTACCAGAAAGGTGTAAGGTAACTGTTTGGACGGCCGGGAAGAACCACCCAATTTAGACCGGAACCCAGTGAGGGAGACATCCACAGAGACCGTACCCTTCTTCCCCTACCACCAACCTCTCGGAAGGAGTTACGTACCCACACGTTTAACGTGACTGTACTCCGCGTGAACACGGCGGCAGTTTTGGCAGCGGAGGGAATGGAATCCGAGCCTACCGAGTGCAATCCCCGCGCGCTAACCGCTGGGCTACCGCGTCCCAATATTATAAGTGTGAAAGACCCAAGTCACCCGACTCACCCTAGGGTATGAGCTGCTGGTTGAGTGGCCGGTAATATTATAAGTGAGCAAAAATTCCATCTTATAAAAATTCGAGGGCCTTGCTGAAGTTTTTGACACTTTCCAACGTAATTGGAAAGTGTGTATGACTTTGTTCATTCTGTCTGTCAGTCCGTTCGCACGATAACTGCCGTAAAAATGATTTTATCAAAACGAAATTTCACTATGTTATTGAGACGGTCTGTGGAACATACGGGAATGTAAATGAATAATATCACCCTATTAGTTTTGGATTGAACCCAGGTTGAAAAACTGAAATACATTGAATCCTATAAAACCTAATTTTTCAAACATCTTTTAAGCAAATTTAAAATTCGCAAATTCTTTCGAAAACTTTAGAAAATATTCAAATTATCCCATAAAATATATAAAACACATTTCAGAAAAATATGTTCAATAGTTTATAAGATAAAAATTAAAATAATAATTACACCCATATTATATGAAGAGATCACGTGACCCACTTCAAAATAAAATATAGCACCCATATTTTTTCCTAGTGTAAAAATCGTGATTTTTAAAATTGTTTTAAATTTATATTTAGTGTTGCATACATCCTAAAACATACATCATAAAGGAGAATATTACGTTAAACAAAAAGCAGAACGGATAAGCAGAACATCAAGGAAGGGCAAAGAACAATTGGATTCATGCTCAACAGTAAAATTAATCGAAGGGTAAAAATCATTAACCTTAGACAAAAGAACAAAGAGATCATTTGAATCACTATTCCAAATAATAAAAACATCACCCACGTAACGGCACCAAAAAATGGGTTGGATCGTTAAAAAAGGCAAAACATCATTCTCGAGCTCCTGCAAAACCGTTTCGGTCAAAATACCAGATAATGAGCTACCCATGGGGGCGTCAGAAGTTTGCAAGTATATAGCATCGAGGAAGCCAAAGTAATTTGTTTCCGCAACAATATTCAAAGCATAGTACTGTACAGTAACATGTCAGTATTGGAATATGTTCCAGGTGACTACACTAAACAGTCGTATATAGCCCATTTTCTTAAGACACTCTCCAATTGCAACTTAAACATCAGAGCATTATAATGTGTCAACATTAGAATATGTGCTAACATCTTGCTGATATTTATACAAGTGAACTAACAATATAAATAATTCAAATAATTTTCCAAATATTAATATATCAAAGGACTAGAAAGTAATTTTGCGAGTTAGAAAAATGAAAGAAAGCTTCCTGTGTTTCTGCTGTAAGTTTATTTATTTATTTATGTTAACTACCTAGAAAATTGATATCGCTTTCTATGTGACTGAATAATATTCTTCTGAATAAACATACAATAAATTAGATTTCGGTGTTGAGAGGGAAACGAAATATCTTGTAACGATAAATTTAATTATAAACTAATTTTCTCCCAATTTGTTTAACGTTAGAAGCTGGTGCTTTTTCCTGAAATTATCTTTCACATTCAGATACAAATATTGGGATTATGCATTTCAAAGGGACGCAGCACGACTTTTAAGAAAATAGAACTTATGTGCAGGTAAATTCTATGTCAAATTCTGAGACAGCTGGTATTATTACACTCAAAATCAACCGAAATAAGCAGTAAAATTGACATTATAATAAGTACGTCTGTGAAATATCCTTTCCTATGCTTTGTGTCAGATATGTCGTTTTCTCAAAATTCATTTTCTTTATAGACTTGAAACAAAAAACCAGATGACAGTCCAGTTTAAAAAGATAATTTTGAAAGAAATATCCTGGGTTAGCGAGTTGAATACAATTAAACTTCATTGACATCAACAATAATGTTCGCCCTACCCTTTAGATATTCCACACTACCAGTGTAACGGAGTTTAACAATCAATATTGTTAAACTTCGTGAGATTGCTATACAATTAATTTATTAAGATTTGTAAAATTAGGAAATAACAGTAACTTGCCTTGGACAGGTTTTTAAAATGTACGAGTTTCAAGAGTAAACATGCTTTCTTCTTGGAAAACAACAAAGGTGACATAAAACACAGGAATTGATGTTTGGAAGAGACTAACGCATACGAAGGTCTTTTTAACTGATTATTTCATTTGACATTAAATGCAGTAGTATCAACTAACTAATAATTCGACGCACAATTTATCTGCAGGAATAAGACGAAGGAGAAGGCTACCGTGAGGTTTACGCCCATTAGCTCTCCATGACCATGAAGACAATCTCTCATCCAGCAAAGACGCAGCCGGGGGCCACGTTCTCGGCGGGATCATTCACCAGGCAGGGTCCGAAGAACACCTTCCAAGCCCGACCCCGGTCGCCGGCCAGATCTAGACTCAGGTCATGAATAGACACAGTCCGTGAGATCACAGCCACCTGGAAGAGTCCAAGGCCTAACTGCCCCACCGGTATGACGGCCGGTTCCTCGACAGCCGGTTCCCCGGATTTATATGCCCCCCCCCCCGGTTGGAGGACCAGAGTTAAAGACCTAAGATCCGTAACCACCGTCTATGGGTGGCCAGCCCTGGGGGAGGGGGACAATTTATCTGTAATCAAGTTCTACCTTCTTAAATATCGATTGTCATCTTAAACGTTACAACGTCCTGTTTATATGTTTTTATGAAGGAAGTTGATGTAGGAGGAGTTTACATTTTTACTAGCAAGTACTATAAAAAGATTAAAAAGTCGGGAACATTAAATTTTGAAATCATGTAATAAACCGAGAAATTGAAATGGCAAAATTGTCTTTAAGTAAGTGGCACTAATATACCCTAAAAATATATATCAAAAATACCGTCTGATGTTTTATTACGTTAGAAGAAGTGGTTTTTACTAGTAAGAACTACAAGAGGATAAAAAAGTCGGACACATTAAATGTTAAAACATATAATGAACCAAGAAATTGAAATAGTAGAATTTTCTTACAATACGTTAGAAGCAGTGGTGTTTAATAGTGAAAAGTACAGGATGATTAAAATAAACCAAGAAATTAGAATAGTTGAATTTTTATAGAATACATTAGAAGTAGTGGTTTTTACTAGTAAAAACTACAGGGTGATTAAAATGTCGAGCTCATTAAATTTTAAAATCATACAATACATCGAGAAATTGAAATAGTAGAAATTTCTTTAAGTAGTTTGAACTAATATATACCCTCACAAATATATTAGAAATATCGACTGCTGTTTTCAATACGTCGAAGGTTTTTAACCATTTTCAATCCACATCTCATTTGACAATCTACATTCTTCATGCGGTTTTCGTGTAGCTGCAAAGGCTTTCCTAAAACTGTCTGTAGTTGTTCGCTCCAAATAGACCGACCTACCAGAAGGCGTTTAGACGGTCAAAAATCTATTGGAAGTGGAAAACATTCGGATATTTAATATTTTTAAACAAAAAATAAGAAACACAGCGCACGCGACAATCATTCAAGTAAGTCACCCCATGACGCACCGGCTAAAAACCATTACATTAGACTTAGACGATTAATACAAGCAGGTTCTATGAGTGTGTTAGACAAATTTCGGGTTTTTGCTGTAACAAATATAAGCAACAACAAAGCAGAAATTATCTGTAGTGAAAATAATGCAATTCCCACGTCGCAATTTTTCATCCTTTTTTTGTAATCTTCCTGAGTGACGGAAATATGAAATGAAAAACATAGGACATAGATTGAACCAATTTTAGATAGGAACGTGAAGAAAAGTATTTCTACTTCTGATGTTGAAATATTGATAAATCGGTATAGAGAAAATTGAATCCTATATATATTGGTTAGTGAGATAGAGCACATTTTGATTTTAGAAGTAGAATGCTATTTTAAAGATATCAGCTTTTATTTGTCGCCAATGAAATAATATCTTAATTGAGGACATCATGCAGTTGAACTTTATTAGAAGGAATAAATACTGCAAAGTCCAATAAATATATTAGGTTCTTAGGAAAGCCCTTAAGAATCCAGAACTCGTTGTAAGGAAAGGTTTATGATTGTACTCTTTAGGTGTATCTACATGAAAGTGACTATGTCCAAGTAATGAAAGTGATTAGATTGTCCCTAGCAGAGAATTTAAAAAGTTTAGATGACGAACTCGGCTGCAAAATAAGATAGACAAAAAATCGCCAATTATAAAGTCGTAAAGCACTATCTAATGAATAGAAATCGACAATGAAACTATTACAGAAAGCATTTATTTGACACAAGATTCTTGACGAATTGCTACCATATTGAGAAAGGCTAAAATAAACAACACCTACATGCATAGGAATCTAATATCCGGCCTGTCTAAAATGTCATGCGACATCAACAATACACATTTGAATTCGAAAAAAAATTTTTGGTTGCGTACTTAAGCATACATTGCAGATGTCAGCGTATTAAAGGACTTGATAACACGACTTTATTTTTAACGTGTATTGATTGCCTTCCATATACAAGTTTGCGACATTCCTAATGTTGATTCCTACTAATCAGACAATGTCCTACAACTTTGTTACTAGCTTTTTTTTTGTCTATCTCGCTTTGTTGCCGAGGTTTGTTATCCTAACTTTTAAAATTATCTACTAGAGGTGCTGCACTCACTTTTATTCTTTCGGACTTGATCACTTTTCTATAGGTATAATTTTATTATATATACATATATTACCATGAATATATGTTAACATATACACTCATGGATATTTTCTTAAAAATTAATTGAGGCTCCAAATTGAGGTGCTAGGGGATTTTCCTAAGTACCCTTTATATATTCTAAAATAATTAGCAGCCCACAATTAACAAGTGGCCCATTTCCCTCACTACATCTATATGTCCGATAACTTTTAAAAATGGATTTTACTCGTGTTATGGCGGAACTTTTGGCCCAGAGAAATGCTTTTTATGATCTTCTGAGCAGAAAAGCATAACTCAAATTGAATAAGATTTTAACAATTTTGGGTCCATGCAAACAGAGTCGCTTCTTTTACAATAGGTGAGTATCAAAAATTTTGTCTGCAATGTCTAACATTTGTTTCGTGAAAAAACAATTTCGTTGAGCTTCGTGGTATTTTGTCTGTGATGTCTGTTGTGAAAAAAAAAATAAGCTTCACCGATCTTCATGAAATTTGTGGGTATGTTTGAAAGCTATTTTGGGAAATAAGTAAATTAGTCAAATAAAAAAAGAAGACATTGGCTTTTCAAAGGTTTACGTAGTTTAATTGTGTGCTTTCCAATAAATGCTAGTGACTCGAATTTATGGCAGTTGATTTATTTGGTAAGAATATACTTTATAAAAATATTCTAAAACATAAAGCATAATCTTAGTTGCGGATCAATTTTAGAAAATTTAGTGGCCTAGGATCTCACATCGCTAATAATCCCGAAAACTCAGCTTCACATCTCTACCATAATTATACCCTACACTATAGTAATACAATAATATATGTCAGTCTGTACATATGTCTTCCAAGGAGTAATGTTTCTTTACATGGTTCTGCTCACAGTGTTTCTTTCACGACTTTTTGGCCGGGGAAGCAAATGAAATTTTAGAGGGGGGGGGGGAGGCAAGTTTTTTATTTGCTGTATAAATATATCTAAATGGTGTGTCACATAAATAGAAACTAGGTTAACATAAAATGTCTCCAGAGGGGTAAATATGCGTCTCCAGGCAGCTTCGCACGACCCCCCCGGAGGTATGCCTGAAAGAAACATTGTCTGCACATCTGATGTCACGGGAATAGCAAACGCACGCATTTTGTTCTCAGGCCCTCTGAAGAGAACGAATTTGTTAACTGCATCATTTGGACGTCACGGAGGAAGGTGTACACAGCACAATTAAAAATATCTGCTCAAGTTTTTGCGTCAGTATATTACCACTTCCAAATTAACAAGCAATGTCTCATTGTAATAATGCGAAAACTTACTGTATTTTGGCAACGACTCTTAAAGTCCTTCCTGTTCCGTAGCGTCACGAATGACGAAATGCTAAACTCGACAATGTCAAAATGACAACTTTTTGATCGGGTGTCAGCTGATTGCACCACCTTATATTGCAGAACCTTGGTATCTCGTTCTGTTGGCACTGGAAGTCGTAAGCACATTTGTACGAAATGTGGTACTGATGTATTAACCGATTAGTCTTGAAAACCCTTAGATTCATGTTCGATTTAGCTCTTAATTTATTTAATGTTGAACAGGATTTTTACTTAGGTTCCATACCAATAGGTTCGCAATAATCGCACCAAATTTCTTGTAAATCGCTCAATTCCTTCCAATGACATTATGTCCACATTTCAAACAGTTTTAAAACGTTTGATTTCAATTCAAGTATACTTAATATGTGTTTATTCGTCAAAAACTCAAAATTATATTTCCTACCAAGCCCCAATGCGCTTCCCTATAACTTTTTACAATGCATTTTAGGAAAGTAAAACTCCAAAGTAAATTTCGAGTAGAGCCTTTTTAATAACTTTTTAATAAATTTCGGTAGCGCTGTTTAAAATAACTTCTGAATAAGCAATCGAAGCCCCGTGACAGGCCATTCTTCGGCGTCATGTGATAAATTGGGAAATAAAAAGCATTTTCCTTCTTAAATTTTTCATGCGATGGGAACTTTCAACTGGATAAAAAAAAACGGATACTTTATATTTAGTGTCTGCTAAAAATGTCGGAGTTCATTTTTCGGTTATTGTGCTTTAAAATATAGAAGTCTCTAAAACCGAAGAAAAATGTGCCATCAACAGTTAATAGCGCAAATTATATTTTTAAAATGAATGTGGAGCAATATGTTATAGTTTTAGAGTAAAGTGTTAAAAATTATTAATTTCCTTCGTTTGTACAGCAGCCAGAAATATAATTTGAAGAAAATTAATATTAAATAAGCTGTGTTTCCCATCTTGCTACATTTAAATTCTAATTAAAAGTAAATATATATATTAATTATTGTTAATCCCGATATATTCTTCCATAAATGGTTACATTGAAGGTTTGTCATTAATTTTTTAACATCATGTGCCACATGAAAAATACATTTGATTTAATTTAAGAACATGATTGTTGAGCATAAGATATTTTAATACTTTTGTAATAGTTTTCCGTTATCCAAGGTTTATAGCCATGAATAAAGATGATTCTGCCAATTATGAAGCTCGGCATTTTTAATAGCCAACATCATACTACTATGAGTAGATTAAATCAAATTATTTTTACATGTGACGTCCTGTTTAGCAATATCAAGACCATTTTCATTACCATAGTCATCCCATAACAAATCATCCAATGCTGGTTCAATGACCCATTTTAATTAAAAAAAAAATTGTTCATATATTTTTACATATTTTGACAGTTCAGTGTGACCTATTTAGATTTTAATATTGCTAGTTTTTAATGGCAGCCATTTTTAATACTTTTCAACATAGTTGAAAAGTGTTTATTATTTTGGCAATTCTGTCTGTCTGTTCGTTCACACGATAAAATTGACTTCATCGAAATGAAATGTTATTATGCTGTTGAGACGGTCTGTGGGACATACGAGAACAAAAATTAATAATATCACCCATTTAGTTTCGAATTTAACCCGGGTTAGAAAAATGAAATACATTGAACCCTATGGGAATCAATTTTTCAAAAAAAATTTAAGCAATGTTGGAATTTAGAAGTTGCTTCGAAAATTTTAGGAAATATTTAAATAATCACATAAAATGTGTGAACAAATATTCAGCAAAATATCTTGGTTAGATTTTAAATAAAAATTGAAATAATAATTACACTCCTGATATAAAGAGATCACGAGACTCGTTGCAAAATTAAAAAAATCTGATGTGGGCACCACATGACTTACCATATATAATGCAATGAATTTACTACTTTTACAGTAAGAAAAAAGGGTTTTCTTATAGTAGATACTCATATTCTTTCCAAGATATTGAATTTTCATCAATTAGTCGTCATTTTCATTGATTTAGCGTCATTTTTATCCTTTTGGCGAGATTTTCGTTAATTTGGCAACATTTTAAAAAGTCGCCAAGTTGGCGATATTCCGCCAAATTCGTCGCCAAAATCTCGCCAAGCTTTATGGACGGAGAAAAAAGTTATTCTTATAGCAGATAAATGACTATATTGGCGTTCAAATACAAAAGTATTGCTCAAAGAATCTTTTTTCATAAATGGGACGAGCTAGATCCATGAGAATGATGTCACCACATTTATCGCATGGTATTACATATGAAAAGTGAACATGTTTCTCAATAGGAAATATTTTTTTTTATTTTATATGACTTTTTGATAATTTTTTTGAAAAATGTGCAATATCTCGAGAACGGTTCATGTTAGCGTTCCAAAATTTATGTCAATCGTTTTCTAATGAAAAATTACATAACAAATGTCTATTTGCGTAACTTTAGTAGCGGTTTTGATTTTTTGACGATTTTTTAAAAATTTCACTGGAAAATTTAGGGGGTTCTGAACATTCGATTGCGTATAAAAACAATGGGCTTCCAGTGTTTACAGATTGCGATTTTTGTACCAAATCTAGTTCAAATCAGTCCATTCGTTCGTCAGTTATCGTCTCCACAGACTCACTGACACTCACACACACATACTTTCACACACACACACCCGCACACATCACCTCAAAAATGTTTGGTTCGTGATCTGGGATGGCTGAAACGTGCTCTCCCGTCGTAAACTCGAATTCTCGACCCCGTCACAATACTTTCCTTATACATTTTGTATATAAGGAAAGTAATATGGCATCAATTAATTTACGCTGTGTAAAGATCGTGACGTTTATAAACATAGTTTAAATTTATATTTAGTGCTGCATCCGTCATCAAACCGCTTTACTTTTGTTTATTATGTGTGTATCTATATTCTGCGCCAACACAATTACAAGATTTTTAATTTTGAATTATCACTAAACACTGATTTTTTTCTACAACGATGCCTAATTTTAACGCCGGGCAGTCACACCGCTGAGCATGCTCTGATTGCGTTTTCAATATGAATTTAATATCAACATTTGTTCATTTCCCCCAAATTTAAATAATATAATTTACTTAAAAGATTTTATTCAGATTGGCCGAGTTTTCATGCCACGAAAAGGATATTACAAGCCAAATGTGAACTACGAAAATATATTTGCACGGTTTTGCGGCGGCCACACACCTAGCTACAGTAAGCCTTCGGGTCTGTCGTGTGGTCTGGGTTTTCCACACGGTTTTGCGGAACATGAAAATAATTATGCTGGCCGGATATGAACCCCGAGCAATTAGTTGGACATAGAATCCTGATTCTGAAATTCTAAAATTTTCAATATTTCATGTTTTCCTTTATCTCATTGTATGTGTTTAGCAAAATTAAATAATGTTTTTGCTAAAAATTTCCCCTCCGTAAAAAAATGTATTTTCTGATTGAACATTTCCTCGCTCTAACGATCATTGTCCGGGCAAGGGCAAGTCCGTGCGGTTTGAACCCGATATTTATTTCGCAAAACAAGAAGATGCTAGTAAGTATAGGGGTAAAATGACTAGCTTCTCCAGACAGCTTTGGCTGACTACGGGAAAATGCGCTGCGCGGCTGGGCATGAAAATGAACTACCATATTTCCCCGAAAATAAGCCCTAGCATGATTTTTCAGGATGCTCGTAATATAAACACTACCCCAAAAATAAGTCTCAGTTAAGATCGTCGTCCACACGTGCGCACTTGATAACGAACGGAAGTGGTTGTGACTAATTAAAATCTTCATAATTCAATACGCCGTGTGTTGTCACGGACGTACTTAATGCACTCGTGTGAAATAAAGAAACGTTTTCTGAATTTTGTGCCTAAAATGTTTCATTGATTTTGTGTGGTCCATCATTCTTAGCAGTTGTGATTGCTTAGAAGGTAATGCTAAGAAGCGCAAGAAGGTTTGGTTGCTAAGAAATGCTAAGAAGCGCAAGTGTAGATCCAGTCGCCAACCGTTATTTCCTGAATTGGAAGACATCATCTGAGTTCGATGAATTTATGGGATAAAATCAATGACAACTGTGTTGTCAGTGCATTACAAACAGGCTACATGGACAAGAAGTGAACAAGATTTAAAGAGAGATCTATTGCTAGAATGAGAGATATGGGTCAATGGTTCTACAGGAAATGGAATCGCAAGAATTTCTGGCCGGAATTCTGCGTTTGGAGGTTTGCGACGATGTTCCAGAAGAGAATAACATAACTGTACTTGAATAAATGTAAATTTTTGTACACGAATCTACATAAATAGAATTGAAATTCTATCTGTCTGTTAAGTCTGTTTATCTCATCATCACGGGAAAACGGCTGAACCAAATTTAATGAAATTTTGCTGGTTGCCTTGAAATAGCCCCACTAAAAATTTAGTCCATGTTTCGAGTTTCTAAGACCAGGGGTTGTCTAGATATTAATTAAAAACGAACAATTTAACCTTTCTTACAGATAGTATTATGCAGACGAAATTTTTTATTCCGCCAATTTATTTGAAGAAAATTATATCAAGTCGCATAGCAACGGATTTAAATCCAATGTGTTTATGACGCAAACGATTTCTATTAAATCTTTTCTGATTTAAATAATAAAGATATGTATATAAAATACATTTCACCAATATAGCATTTTTGACTAGATTGTATGTATTATAGTCTTCAGATTTAAACATTATTATTATTGATATTTTCGGGGATTATTGATATTTCCAATTTATGACGTCATTGTTTTATTTTGATAAAGTTGTTGAAACTCATATATTGTACATCCGCAGAAAAAAAAACGCCCCACCCTCTGTTAATCGAGCATCGTTCATTGTAGAGAAAATTGAATGATACTATTCGATTAGGAATACCATCCTCTACAAATTAATGTGCGTAAAATTTGCATAAGGGAACGTCTTCATATCTAAACGCGCACGAACTTTGAAATTTTCAATTGCAACACCCAATTTTAACGTCACCCACAAGTTCTAGACTTCAAATTAGTTCACATTCAAATTTTCACGACGTTTCTATCTTTATTTCCGAAGATATTTAATATTCCGGAATGTGCAATTTTCGGGGATCAGCTCAATATTGAAAACCGCAATTTGAAGGGCAATCTTTCGTTGATTGACCACAGCACTGTTGTAAATTATTCTACAAAATTATAAAGCAATTTATTCTACAAAATAAAAAATCACGTAAATGTGTTTGGGTTGTTTAGTAGTAACGTCATACAAATAATCAGCATGGGCAGATAATTATTACAGAAGATATGAATGGAAGTGTTGGAAACTAATTTAACATTAGGAGCTCAAAACTTTAAATACTCACAACTCAGAAACGCTTCACCCAAATTGAAATTTGAAATTTGATATCACAAGTTGAATTTTGCTCTAGTTTCGAACTATGTTGTCAAACTTGGGTGTTGCTATTTAAAATTTCAAAAATTGTGTGAGTTTAGATATGAAGACGGCCCCCTTATGCAAATTTTACGCACATTAATTTGTAGAGGATGTTATTCCTAATCGAATGGTATCATTCAATTTTCTCTACGATGAACGATGCTCAATTAACAGAGGGTGGGGCGGTTTTTTTTTTTTCCGCGGCTGTACATAGCACGGGTAATCTTCTACAAATACACAGATATATCTACTGATCTAGGAGAATATAAGTAGTACAGGTATATTGACATATATTTTGATATATATTGGTATAGATTATGACCTTTAGGTTTAAAAATTACGGGACTATCTATATTTTCAATTTATTACATCATTTGGTTTATTTTGGCAAAGTACGTGTACATATTCTAATATTCGCGAATGTAAGTAGTGCGGGTTCCAAATAATTTTAGCGCTTTTATTAACACTTTACAACAAAGTTGAAAAATGTTTATGACTTTGTTCATTCTGTCTGTCTGTCTGTCTGTCTGTCTGCCCGTTAGCACGAGAACTGCCGTAAAAATGACTTAATCAAAATGAAATTTTAGTATGTTGTTCAGACGGTCTGTAGGACCTATGGGAATGTAAATGAATAATATCACCCAATTAGTTTTGGATTGAACACGGGTAGAAAAAATGAAATACATTGAGCCCTATGGGACCTAATTTTTCAAACATTTTTTAAGCGGATGTAAAATTCACAAATTGTTTCGAAAATTTTAGGTAATATTCAAATTGTTCCATAAAATATATAAAAAAAAATTCAGCGAAATATATTCAGTAGATTTTTAAATAAAAATTAAAATAATAATAACACCTCTTATATGAAGCGATCACGTGACCATGATATGAAACGATCACGTGACCCACTTCAAAATGATATATGGCATCCATCTTGTCTCAAAATCGTGATTTTTAAAGTTCTTTTTAATTCATATTGAGTGTTGTATCCGTCCTAAAACTATTTTATTTTTGCTTAAATTCTGTGCATCTACATACTGAAACAACGCAATAACAATATATTTGAGTTTAAATGCTCATCCAAATTTGATTATTTCTACAACGAAGCCTATTTTTCACCTATGTAAAATGTAAACAGCAAAATATGTAGAATGAGTTGTATTACAATTGCTGTATTTCTTTAATACAAAATCATTTAGTTCATGGAGTCTGCATAGATGATATGAATGAAATAATCACTTATTTTAAAAAGAAAAGGACGATTTTTTTCGATGAAGTTTTACGCATAGAGTTTAATTACTTGCAGCTCTATGGTCTTAATATTTAAATAAAATAAATTATTGTAGTATTGTGATGAATGACATGAATGGGAAATTATTTATGAATGAAATATTGCTTTTATACAGAGAGCCAGGCGTATTATTTTTTCTATGACGTCATTTGAATGAATTTCAGTTGTTTTCGATGAAATTTTCAAATATAATAAATTATAGTAGTATTATGATAATTCTAAAATTATTACCGAGAAATGTATCACATTTTAGAGAAGTTTAAACCAGGCAATTTATATTTCAATGCCGTCATTTGAATGTAGTTCATTTTTTTTATGAAGGTTTAAGTTTTCAAATATAATAAATTAATGTAGTATTGTGATAAGTTTTAAAATATTACCGAGGAATGTATTGCATTTTAGACATGTTTAAATAAAATAGCATTGAAGTTGGAAAGTGTTTCATAAGCAATGCTTTAAGTCTAAAATGCAATACATTCCTCGGTAATATTTTAAAACTTATCACAATACTACATTAATATATTATATTTGAAAACTTAAACCTTCATAGAAAAAAATGAACTTCATTCAAATGACGGCATTGAAACATAAATTGCCTGGTTTAAACATCTCCAAAATGCGATACATTCCTCGGTAATATATTTAAAACTATCATAATACTATGATAATTTATTATATTTGAAAAATTCATCAAAAACAACTGAAATTCATTCAAATGACGTCATAGAAAAAATAACACGCCTGACTCTCTCTATAAAAACAGCATTTCATTCATAACATTTTCCCATTCATTTCATTCATCACAATACTATAATAATTTATTTTATTTAAAAATTAAGACCATGGAGCTACAAGTAATTAAACTCCATGCGTAAAACTTCATCGAAAAAAATCGTCCTTCTCTTTGTAAAATCAATGAATATTTCATTCATATCAGCTATGCAGACTCCATGGGCTAAATAATTTTGTGTTAAAGAAATACAGCAATTCTAATACAACTCATTCTACATATTTTGCTGTTTACATTTTACATAAGTGAAAAATAGGCTTCGTTGTAGAAATAATCAAATTTGGATGATCATTTAAACTCAAACATATTGTAATTGCGTTGTTTCAGTATGTAGATGCACAGAATTTAAACAAAAATAAAGTGGTTTTAGGACGGATACAACACTGAATATGAATTAAAAAGAACTTAAAAAATCACGATTTTGAGACAATATGGATGCCATATTTGTTTGAAGTGGGTCGTGTGATCTTTTTATAGCAAGGTCACGTGATCACTTCATATAAGAGGTGTAATTACTATTTTAATTTTTATTTAAAAAACTACTGAATATATTTCGCTGAAATTTTTTTTTTATATATTTTATGGAACAATTTGAATATTACCTAAAATTTTCGAAGCAATTTGTGAATTTTAAATCCGCTTAAAAAATGTTTGAAAAATTAAGTCCCATAGGGCTCAATGTAATTCATTTTTTCAACCCGTGTTCAATCCAAAACTAATTGGGTGATATTATTCATTTATATTCCCATAGGTCCTACAGACCGTCTGAACAACATACTAAAATTTCATTTTGTTTGATTAAGACATTTTTACGACAGTTATCGTGCTAACGGACAGACAGACAGTCCAACAGACAGACAGAATGAACAAAG
Organism: Amaurobius ferox; assembly: GCA_951213105.1. Lineage (NCBI taxonomy): Eukaryota > Metazoa > Arthropoda > Arachnida > Araneae > Amaurobiidae > Amaurobius > Amaurobius ferox. The sequence continues at coordinate 115,859,687 of OX578146.1, forward strand.
TCATAAACACTTTTCAACTTTGTTGTAAAGTGTTAAAAATGAAGAAAATAACCTGTTTTGGAAGCTAAATGGAGCTAAATAACTTCATCAAAAAACTAAAAAAAAATTGTTTGAATTTCTATGAAAATACAAGAACAAGGATAAAGAAATTTAGAAAATAGTGAAAAAAGAATGGTAGACAACTGGCTACGGAAAACTACATGAACTACTTCACCAATAATTAAATTCAATTAACTTTTGATCAAACTACTTTTAAAACATCAATTAATAAAAAGCTTCGAAATTAAAAAAAATATAATAATAAAGTAACTGGTTTCGAAATCTCTATGAGCTACCTTCATCAATTAAATTTAAATAAAATTCAATCAAACTACTTTAAAAATACCAGTGAATAAAAAGCTGCATAGTTAAAAGAAATAAAGCAAATATTGAAGGGAAAACAACCAGTTTCGAAAGCTATATGAGCTAACTTCATCAACTAAATTCAAGCATTGTTCGATCCAACAACGGAAAAATATTAAATTTTTTCTTCTTTTTCATTTTTTTACTCTATGAATTCGACTCCCTTGAGTTAATACATAGCAATTTAATACTACTTAATTTCATAACATACTATACACAGTTATGTTCATGAATTGAATACACTACTTTTGAAATTATCATTATTGCTGTGTAGGAAATGATGCTATGAAAGTCTTTAATTTCTAATAACTCATGCTCTGTTGTTGTTGTGACTTATCTCCCGTGGTGAGGAGCGCTTAGCACCACGTCCACTAGACCCCTGGTCCCATGGTGAAGGGGAGAATATGCAGCTTCACTTTTTACTGGGGCTCCCCAAGGGAAGAAGTCCGACTTTGCCTCGACTACACAACATCCATGCCCACTGGCGGGATTCGAACCCACAACCCGGTAATCCAGCGATCAGACGGAAAAGCATGCCCCTAACCGCTCAACCACCGGATCGGCACTCATACTCTAATTACATGAAACACACAAAAAAAGTTAATTCTAGCTTTTACATAATGTATCTGCACATAAAATATCACAGTAATACATACATGTATTTCTGAGATATTGTATCCAAACCTCATATACACCACACGCATACAGATACAGACTGACATATTTCCGAAAACGTTCGACACGCATTCAGGAGTTCCGACCGTCCAAATAGCTGCTCTATATCCTAGGATAAGTCGAACGGTCTGGATTTTCGACGCATTCAGGGGATCTTAAAACGTACTATCCTGCCAAAATCTTGCATTCGAAAAATTTCGGGAAAACAATATTTTTATAATATTTTATTAAAGTAAAAATGTAAATTGGGATCGTATAGCAATTACATTTTTTCCGGGGTTGTATAGTAATTACATTTTGTCAAAAGGGGTTATATAGTAATCACATTTTGTTAAGAGAGTTCGTATAGTAATTAAGTGTTGTTCAAGGGTCGTATAGAAATTACGTTCCGTAAAGAGGGATCGTATAGTAATTACGCATAATTTTGGGGATCGTATAGTAAATACGTTTACTTAAAAGGGATCTGACTTTACTTAAAAGGGAAAGTCAAAATTGCATTTTGTTAAAGGGAATCGTGTAGTAATCAGGTTTTATTAAGGGTGAGCGTCAGTAAATTTTCTGCCCTATCCGCGCTTTGTTAACTTTCGCGGCACACATATTTCGCCGAAATTCTGCTCAAACAGTTGCGAAATATTTTCTTATAGATAAAATGCTATGCTTAGATTATATTAAAACTAAATTTAATACCCAATAAAACATAGAATATATGTTTTATTTTAATTTAAAATATTTTTGGTGCTGCCATCTGTTGTCGTAATTTAATTCATACCGACTATTTTTATTTTTTAATGAACATTTTTAAATGTCCATTCCTTCTAATACGCTATTAAATACAACAACAGATCATATATAATGCCATAATCACGGAAACGTAATTGAACATGGACTTGAAGACAAAGGAACTTGAAGATAAAACTGCAGTCCTCAGTGATGTACATTCAGATCCTTTATCAAAATTATAGAATACTAAATTACCTTTCCGTAATGGTGGCATTATTATATATGATCCGTTGTTGTATTTAACACTGTATTAGAAGGAATAGATATTTAAAAATATTCATTAAAAAATAAAAATAATCGGTATGAATTAAATTACGACAACAGATGGCAGCACCAAAAATATTTTGGATTAAAATAAAAAATATATTCCATGTTTTTTGGGGCATTAAATTTAGTTTTAATATAATCTAAGCATTGCATTTTATCTTTCAGAAAATATTTCACAACTGTTTGAGCAGAATTTCGGCGAAATATGTGTGCCGCGAAAGTTAACAAAGCGCGGATAGGGCAGAAAATTTACTGACGCTCACCCTTAAGAGAGATCATTTAATAATCATATTTTATTAAGGGGGTCGTATAGTAATTACATTTTGTTAAGGGATCGTACAGTAATTATGTTTTGTTAAGGCGATCGTATAGCAATTTTGTTCGAGGGTCATAAAGAAATTAATAATATTAAGAGATGTGTGTGGTTAGCATGCGTTTGGGAATTTTATAAGGAGAATATATTTTACATAACTTCACATACCCCGTCATAGAATAGTGTTAACGTCTATTTAAACTTTAATCTCCAATGAACGTTTAACTATTCGCCATCCTGATGCAATAATAAACATAATCTTATGGATCCAACAAATTAAACAAAATTTGGTATTATGGAAGAAAATAGTACAAATTAGAGATTATATTTCATTTACTGAATCGTGCTGAAAATATTTTGTTGCTGAAAGTTTTTGTTACTGATTAAAATAAGCATACCAAATTTAAGGAAAATCGGTTGTTAATGATATCGAGAGATACTGTGTTGCTTGTGAACAAATAAAATTTTAGGTTAAAAATAGGGAACTTTTAGGGAAAATCAGTCGACCCCCTTACGGATTGAAATAATTCTACGAAATTTCATTCGAATCGGCCAATTTGTTCGAAAAATTTCCTGTATGCGCACAAATGGAAAACATCGTTGATTCGTAATCAGGGATGATCAAAACGGATAGTTCTATTAAAATTCGAGAGCCAAATGTTTGCGGTTATTATTTCATATAGTTATTATTTCTATTAACAAAAAGATAAATATGTGCATATCTATATCACAAACTTATACATCGTGCCCATTGAATAAAAATAAAAATAATATAGAAATAAAGTATAAATTAGCATAATTGAAATTCAAAATTTTGAAGAATAATTCAGTTATTGGAAATTTTTAATAAAATGATATTGTGAGACCAGAAATAGATCTCGCATGCGTTTTGGTGAGGCAGTTTTATGTGAATATTTATTGTGGCCAAAACGGCAAACAATACTGCCAGTCTGGATGGCACCGGGTTTTACAACCCATGAAGCTAAGGGTCAGAAAACCATCAATTGAGGAGCGTTATGACAGAGGGGGCCTACGAGGATGTGGAATGGTTCCATTGGTTAAAGGATTAACCAATGGAAAAAGTACATGTTGCGCCACACTGAATGCGACAAATGAAAGCAAGGGGGGGGGGGGTGACACCCCGAGGGGAAAAGATAGCCACAACCTGTGGCCGAGAAAGGACATTAGAAGCCGAAGATAATAAAACTTGGAGACGGTGACTTGAATTGAAATACAGACTCGTAGAGTGTTCCGTAGAGGTTCCAAAATGAAGGCGAGATCTATTGATGTGTGAGTGTAATCAGAGTACGAGAAGGAGCCACACACCGAGAGTTACGGCGAGTACGAATTACTGATGTCAGCATTTTGATATATGATCATAGTCCAAGAAAGCCTTGACGGTAGGTGTTCCTCAAATAACTTTAGGTCTAGAAACGTTTAGGCAAATTTAGTGGTCTCATGTATTCCCCCGCCAAAACTAATAATTAATTGTGCAATAAATTAATAAGTGTTGATGTTGTTAATAAATGGTTTATTGTTAAAGTTTAAATGGTTCAGTCAATGAGTATTATAATAATTAAAAATTCTTTTACAGAACTCACGCAGAGGTTAAATAATTGGAGTGTTTATAGCGGCACAATAAAGCTATGTACAATTTAATTAAGGAGTCCACAATATACGAATTTACGGCCATGTCAATCTTAATGAAATTAATATTTAAAAAGTACAACTTTAAGTTTATTTTCCCACATTTGGTTTCCGTGACGCTTTTGTGTGAGTTCAAAATTTAAAATGAAAATGTTAATAAATAATACTGGGATTAATAAAAATAATTTGAATAAAGTTATGGATGAATTTAATGGAGGAGCATGTGATGACCAGATTTTAGCATTGTTTAAATTGAAATATGCACAGTCACTATGATAATGAATGAATTTGAATATATTTGAAATAATTGAAAATAATGTTTGAATAGTTGAATAATGTTAAGAATATTTAGTTTGTATGTTGAAGTGTTTTATGTGCAATATTTTAAAGTGTATTTTATGCTGTTAATTTTAAGTAGGATTTTGGAAAGGATAAATTTTGTTTTAAATGCCGCAAAGAACCAGTAGAAGTTCTAGACGACAAAAGTCTCCGGACATATCACAAAGAGAAATTATTGAAAATCCGAGAGTAAAAATGGATAATTTTGGTTTAATTAATTTATTGCCAGTGTTTAATGGAAGAAAAGACGAGGATGTCGAATTCTTTATCGCTCAATTCGAAAATGTTGCAAAAATGGCTGAATGGTCAGAGGAAAATAAAGCAGTAATTTTAAAAACTAGATTAAAAGGAAAAGCGCTTTAATTGTTGTCAAAGAAAAGGGAATTGCAGAAAGCAAATAATATGGAAGAAATCAAACAGATATTATTGAAACAATTTAAAACATCCCTTACAATGCTGCAAAAGCAGACAAATTTAAATAAAATTAAAATGACGTCAGGAATGAAAGTTGCGGAGTTAGAGTTTGCAAAAATGTGGGAAAAGAAACTACAAGTTGTACTTTTTAAATATTAATTTCATTAAGATTGACATGGCCGTAAATTCGCACATTGTGGACTCCTTAATTAAATTGTACATTGCTTTATTGTGCCGCTATAAACCCTCCAATTATTTAACCTCTGCGTGAGTCCTGTAAAGGAATTATTAATTATTATAATACTCATTGACTGCGCCATTTAAAGTTTAACAATAAAACATTTATTGACAACTTCAACACTTATTAATTCATTACACAATTAATTATTAGTTTTGGCGGGGGAACACGTGAGACCACTAAATTTGCCTAAACGTTTCTAGACCTAAAGTTGTTTGAGGAACACATACCTTCAAGGCTGTCTTGGACTATGATCATATATCAAAATGCTGACATCAGTAATTCGTACTCGCCATAACTCTCGGTGTGTGGCTCCTTCTCGTACTCTGATTGCACTCACACATCAATAGATCTCGCCTTCATTTTGGAACCTCTACGGAACACTCTACAAGTCTGTATTTCAATTCAAGTCATCGTCTCCAAGTTTTCTTATCTTCTGCTTCTAATGTCCTTTTCCGGTCACAGGTTGTGGCTATCTTCTCCCCTCGGGATGTCACTCCCCCTTTGCTTTCATTTGTAGCATTCAGTGTGACGCAACATGTACTTTCTCCATTGGTTAATCCTTTAACCAATGGAACCATTCCACATCCTCGTAAGGGCCAGCTCGGCCCCCTCTGTCATAGCTCTCCTAAATTTATGGTTTTTTGACATTTAAGTTCATGGGTTGTAAAACCCGGTGCCAGACTGGCAGTATTGTTTGCCGTTTTGGCCACAATAAATATTCACATAAAACTGTCTCACCAAAACGCATGTGAGATCTATTTCTGGTATTCACGGATATAAACTTGAATAACATATGTTAAAGCTACGTTTTGTAGAAAAAGTTGAAAACTGCCTCCTTCAGACGGCATGTTAATCTCCAACTTCAGGGAAATTAATTTTAATCCACGCTCAAAATGAAAAAGCCAGCTCCATCAATATCTCTTTCCACGGAAAGTCAAGTATTCCAGTTCAAGCTCAAAGTGTGCTTCCATAGCCAGCGAAAGCTCTGTGAAGACACCTGTGGTAAAATATTTCAAATTTCTGCTCCTTTTATCAGAACAGCTTTCTGGACTAGATAATGCCACCCAATAGACTTATTGTATTAAGGAAAATAATATTTTATATAAAACTACACTTTTATATATTTGCGGTTGATAAATAAATAATGCATTTTTAATTTATACGCAAATTCATGATCTGAGGTTTGTATATTTAAAACATTTTAATCTTATTTAATCCAAGGCTGTTCAACTAGTGCATGACTGTACTGAAATAATTAGCTGCATATTTATAGTATAATATTATTCATAACCCCAACAAAAATTAATAAATAATTAGTCATAATTTGAAATAGCCAATTGAAAATTGAAAGAACTGCTATTGTTTTCCTCGCAATAAAAATTATGTAGAAAATTGTGCAAACTATATATAAAATGTTATTATAAGTGAAATTACTTATATAAACTATATTATTATTATATTATACTACTAAGTGATATTATTATAAAAGATGTTATTATACTACTAAGTACAACTAAAAGCAAGATAAAAATTGCATTCATTTTTAACCGCCTTTATTATTTAAAATTGTTCAATATGCCTTTCTTTAAAACATGTTTTAAAGAAAGTTTATTACTTTTTGTTGCATGTGCGTACGTCATGCGAATTCCCTTCAACATTTTGGTTTTTGAGTGAACATTATTAAGAAACTTACGCAAAAAGTTCTGCTAAAAGTTGCCCAGAAATTCAATCCAAAAGAAGGGGGGGGGGCATTTTTTTAAATTGAGGTTCTAATTTATAAGAATACCTTGACAATGAACAGGGATCCCTCTTAAGGGGGTCTACTCAGGGGTCCCCCTTTGTGCCGGGGATTCGAACCCGGGGTCCCTGTAGTGTCGAAAGCTAGTGCACTCACTTCTCAAACACCGGCCAACTTTTGACAAATAAAAACATTAATTGAAGCGTATGCATTTTTATATGTAATCCCTACGTAGGCATACATGTTCACGCATGACGTAGGGATAAGTAGAGACATTTGAATCCAGGGGCAGGGATTTGGGGTTCTCATTACCTCACAGTGAATGGGGCAGTTAGGCAATATAAAAATAGGAGGAAATATTCATATTTTTCATGATTTTTATGGTTTTGCTTTTCAAGAAGAGTGAAATTCGCTTTACTTCTTCTCAGTGTAAAGAAAAATTGTGAGGATGGCACAACAAGAAAAACAAAAGCTGCCAAATTTAGTCTACAGCGAACACAAAAATAACACTTTTACACAGTAAAAGCATATTTTACATATCCGTAGCATTATAAGAAAGTCAACAAAATAGCATGTTGCTAAAATAAAGATTTGAAAAGACCAAAACTGTGTTTCGTACAAATTATAAACATAAGCTTGTTTAACGAAATATTAACACCCACAGTTACTTTCAGGCAACATTTTCAGGCACTCATTTTTTGCATCATTTGTTTCAGGCATCATCAGGTTTCATTTTATGTTAATCTAGTTTCTATTTATGTAACACAACATTTAGATTTATTTATATAGGTCGAATAGATAACTTGTCTACCCCTAAAATTTCATTCGATCCCCCCCCCCCCCACCCTCGGTCAAAAAGTCCTAAAAGAAACGTCTAACACCATTAGATGATACAAAACTCTAATATGATGAGTATGAAGACTTTATGGCGTGTTTAAAATCAGATGGGACTATCAGATGGAACTATCAGATGGAAACTATGGATGGGCAACTATCAGATGGAATTTCATGCGATTGCATCCCTCTGGAGCTACCAGCAGGTGCAGAGCAGTTTTACATTATCACTAATAACAGTTTGAAAAATGAGATTCCATTACTTTTCCTGATTGGTTTAAAGTTCCACTGCTCAGTATTTTATGCGCCACCCTGAACTTCTTTAATTGACCTTTATTTTCGCCACGTGGTTTTAGTTTCATCGCTTTGTGGCACTATTTTGTGACTGACGGCATTTCATTTGTACAGTCGGCCATAAATTTGTGCATAATCTATAACGTCTACAAAATTCAAATTGCTTCATTAAAATCAACATAAAAAATTAAAAGCATTGCTGGTTTCGAAGGCAAAAACAGCCTTCTTCCTCAGAATATGTAAAACGCGGAACCTTCGTCAGAGAAAGATCGGTGACTGATGTAGAATCAGCAGACGTGGCAGAAGCAGGGAGGAGGGTATTGCCAAAGGCGGAAGAAAGAAGGGGGGTAATAATATATTTACAAGTTACATTGAATATGTATAATCGCTGGAATTTTATACAATGTCATTCCTCTGGAGCTGCCACGGCTACAGAACAGTTTTACATTATTACTGAAAGTTTGATAAAATTAAGATTTCATGACGTTTAAGGTACAAAATTAATAAAAACAAAATAAAGCCTTTTAATCTAGAAGAGCCAGTAGACACAATTTAAACAATGTCTTCCATAGTGTTTGTAGCAATCGAATATCAAACTTAAAGTGTGATTGTGCTACAATAGTACGAAGTACTTAATATGAGACAGGGTCTTGAGGCATCCCGCATCAAATATATTTGACTTCGAAAATAGTGGATTTTGAGAAAAAAAAAACATTTTACGGTGCAAAGAGGAAAAACAAGGACTTCGTTCTTAATCCTGAAATTTTATCGACATATTTTCTGAGCAGACAGTAATAAAGACCAAAAGATCAAGTATATTCTTTTGTCATACCCCAAATTTTGCTCAAAGACAAGCATTTAAAAAAATAGTTCTAATAGATACAAATTCCATTTTAGTTATGAAATTTTAACATATATGATACTTCGCAATGTATATATTTCAGCCCGTTTCATAATGAATAAAATGGTTTTTATTTAATTTTTAATCATAAATCGTTTCTAAGACAATAAAAGTTTCTCAAACATCGAAGTTCGTCAAAAATCGTACTGACCATCTTTAAAAATTAGCCGCTGCAGAGAAAAAGATAAAAGGAGATAAACATTGAAAATGCTGGAGCTCTCATAATTTGCGAAATACGTATTCTAAAAGTAAAAAGAAAATAAAAATGCTCATGGAATAACTCAATATTAATTTAAATTTAATGATATGAATTGATCCGTTTGTAAACATTCTGTTTTCATCTATCTGGTTCTGTGTCTTTAATTTGAATATGATGAAAATATAGTAAATGTTTTTTACCATTTAGTTCATTTTTAAGTAAATGTGTGGATACCTAATCGAGCTAGGCCTGCTGGTGTATTCAGTTAGGGGACACCCCTATCCATTTTCTTCTAACCACGGAGCACCATGCTTCACAAAATGACAGTAAATGTTTAGTTTTTAAATTGATTTATTCAACATTCATGTGTTCCTTGTCTATCTAAACAAAACCTAGCGTAGCACAAAGACACCGTTGTCGTAAGAACGACATGATAATAACATATTTTACTGAGACGCTTGAGAAGAAACAATGCGACCGCACTACCTTTGGCTTGTTAACACAGAGCACAAAATAAGGATAAATACGATAATAATAATAAACATCATATTAACAACTATGACATCATATTGTGTAGCTTAACGTATATACTACTAGTATTTTATGCCATTATGATGCAGTTTGTAAAGCACGCAGGCACTATTTAAGACAACACGACTGGTTAAACCGGTACCATCTAAAATAAAGTAATTCACATCCAAAAATGAGAACGCTGCGCCGTGTCCGATTTGAGCTTTCTAGCTGTTCCGATTCTCGAGATATTTCCAAAGAAACATACAGGGTGTCCCAAAAACATTAATCCCGGCTTTTATTCTTTAAATATTGATCTTAGACATATATAATAAATTACAAAGTTGTGTAAAAAAAGGTACAGAATTTTATGAAATCGATTAAAATTTTCAAGGGAACTAAATTTTAAGAAATACAAAATTTAAATTTTTATACGGTCCCCGTACAAAAACATTTCCAATGAGTAAATTGTGCCCCATACACTAATAAGGTGATATGCAAAATTTCAGCATTTTATCATAAAAAGTCCCAGAGATATGAAAAGATAAAAATGCTGACTTAAACCATTTTTCGATGCATCGACATGGGTTCTCAGGGGGGAAAAATCATGTCTGCCGACCGCGTATCAAGGATCATACACAAATAACTAAAGAAAACAATGATTACATAAATAAATAATAATTTTGCTATTTATTGGTACAAAAGTATCTACAATGTGCAGAAATAATAACGTTACACAAAGATTACAAAGCTTGTCCAAGATGTTTTCTATCCATGCCAAAGATCCATTAAAGATAAGAGGCAGATATTATTTGCCCATGATGTATTTCTGCGTTGCGTCATTTACACTCTTGCTGTAAACATTTACATTTTAATTTGTGATTAATCCCTCACCAAATTTGTTTAAACATATCTCTGGGACTTTTTATGGTAAAAAGCTGAAATTTTGTACATCACCTTATCAGTGTATGGGGCACAATTTATTCATTGGAAATGTTTTTATACGGGGCCGTATAAAAATTTATATTTTGTATTTCCTCAAATTTAATCCCCTGAAAATTTTTATCGATCTCATGAAATTCTGTACCTTTTTTTACGTAACTTTGTAATTTATTATATATGTCTAAGTTCAATATTTAAGGAATGAAAGCCGAGGTCAATGTTTTTGGGACACCCTGCATATTTCCCTATGGCAGACCCTGTACGGTATGGACAGGTAAGGTTCAATATTTAAGGAATAGCACAGGGCAAAAAATAAGAAAGCAAGTAAATTTGAAGTCTATATTATTGTTGCAAGTATATATGTCCAACTATTAGTTTAATTGGAGCTTAAAAATCTGGTGCGGGGGGGGGGGGGGCACATGTCTTTCACTACGAACTCAAATTCGTTTTCTTGCTTTTTTCTTCACGATGCATTGGAGTTTAGATGCAGAAAATGGCATGGATACTTTTTTAAATTGTATCTAATTTCTACTTTTAATGCATGTTCGTTTCATCCGGCAACCCAATGCCCTGTTACATAGCCGTTGCAAACAAAAGTGCCAAGTTTTAATTTACGACATTTTCGTTCGACCTTCCGATAACAATGTTCTGCGTAACATGCACTGTAAAAGAAGTGAAAAATAAGAATACACTTAATTTAAAGTTAATGTCATATTTCTGTATTATTGTTGCAAGTATACGTCTGCAACTATTGGTTTAATTAGAGAATTCTGTTACATGGCCGTCGCAAACAATAGCGTCAAATTTCAATTTACGACATTTTCATTCCAAGCTCCGATAACAAGGAGCTGCGTAACATGCACTGTAAAAGAAGTTAAAAATAAGAATACACTTTATTTAATGTCAAATTTCTATATTATTGTTGCAAGTATATATATATATGACCACAAGTATTAGTTTAAGTAGAGAATTCTATTTCATAGTTATCGCAAACAATAGCGTTAAATTTCAATTTACGACATTTTCATTCAAATCACCAATAACAATGTTCTGCGTATAACATGCACTGCAAAAAAAAATAAATAAATAAATAAAAAATAAAGTAAACTCAATACATAAAGTTGCGCTACCTATATCTGATTTTCTTCCACATATCCAGTTCATTTTATGAGTTGCTGTCAATCACACAATAAAATCTGTGAGAAATTTGCAAATTTATGCATCAGGTTAAATAAAAATATTTTCTCAGATAGGACTGTGACGTTCTTTTAACAGATAACTCAGTTTTCGGAGCTTTTGTCACAAGTTCATGATTTCGTTGGTTAGAATTTATATTAAAACAATTTACTGAGACAAGTACGAAATATATCTACTGTGTATAGCAATGATGACTTATACGAGAGAAAGGAAAATGTGTCCAACACCTAATTATCTCCACAAAAAATCTGATGTGGGTAGTACATGACTTTCCTTATATAATTCAATGAATTTACTACTTTTACAGTAAAAAAAATAGATTATTTTTATAATAGTTATTTATATTCTTTCCAAGATATTGAATTTTCGTCAATAAGTCATTTTCCATGTCGTCATCATCAATGATTCGTCATTGATTTAGCGTCATTTTTATCCATTTGGCGAATTTTTCGTTAAAAGTCGCCAAGTTGGCGGCATTCCAACAAATTCGTCACCAAAATCTCGCCAGGCGTTATAGAAGAAGAAATAAGTTATTCTTACAGCAGATAAATGACTATTGACGTTCAAATACAAAAGTATTACTCAAAGTATCTTTGCTTATGAATGGAACGAGCTCGATCCACAAGAATGATGTCACCTAATTTATCGCATGGTATTACATATGAAAAGTGAACATGCTTCTCAATAAGAAATATTTTTTTTTTATTTTATATGACTTTTTGATATTTTTTTTGAAAAATATGCAATATCTCAAGAACGGTTCATGTTAGCGTTCTAAAATTTATGTCAATCGTTTTCTAATGAAAAATTATTTAAGAAATGTCTATTTGCGTAACTTTATTAGTGGTTTTGGTTTTTTGACGATTTTTTCAAAATTTCACTCGAAAATTTAGGGAGGTTCTGAACATTCGATTGCGTATGAAAACAATAGACTACCAGTGTTTACGGATTTTGATTTTTGTACCAAATTTCGTTCGAATCTGTCTATTCGTTCGTCAGTTATCGTCTCCACAGGCTCACTGACACACACACACACATACTTTCACACACACACACACATACTTTCACACACACACACACACTTTCACACACACACAGACAGACATCACTTTAAAAATGTTCGATTCGTGATCAGGGATGCTTAAAACGTGCTCTCCCGTCGAAAACTCGAATTCGATTTTTCGACCCCGTCCCAATACTTTCCTTATACATTATGTATACAAGAAAAGTAATAAACACATTATAAAGCATACTCTATAACTTTGTAATTGGTTTTTTCATACATCTCGCTTTGTGGACGAGTTCTTTATACTAACCTTTTAAATTATCTGCTAAGGGGCTTTGCAATCACTTTTGTTCGATCGGGCATTATCAATTTACTATAGATAAACATAACATGTACACTCATGAACATTTCCTTACAAAGTTTTTGGGATGCTTTATGACTTTGTTATGAACACCTGTACATGTGTGCGCCTGTGTGTATCTTTTCAAATAATCATATTCCACGATCCATTGATATATATAATAATTGATAACTTAAATTTATCGTTTTCTATATCCTATACTGATAAAATAAAAAAAGCACGAAACACTTGCAGGTATTTTTAAATATAAATCTTAATTTCCCACGAGAAACCAAAGTCGAAACTAACGGACAAAATTAGAATTAGCGCGTTATGGATGAATTTCTTCTTCAAGTAGAGCATAGCATTAATTTTTTATCCGAAACACTAGGAAAGTACCCAATTTTTTAGAGTTGAAAAATAAATTCTCATGAAAATGTGATATAAATGACAAAAATAACAATGCCCTAGATGCACATTTAATTATTTCAAAGGGGAATGTCGTTGTATAATTTGAAAACCGTCACCTTTTGAAAAATATCGAAGTAGTTAACTTATGATTGTATTTGCTTTCGAAGAATGATCATGTTTCGAAGAATAATCATGTTTCGTCTAGGGGGACTGCTTGTACTAAGATTTATAATTAACATCAAAAGCGTCAAAGATTTTAGAAGATAAATACAGAACAAACTTTTCGCAGTAACGATAAACAAAGAAAGCATAGAGCAAAAATATAATGGTTAATAAAATGAAGAAAGCCATAATTTAAGAAACACTTTGGATTTCAGTCACAACAAAAGAACCAAGTACTTAACGCCAAAGGGGCCACTAGAAAAATTCTACACTGCAGAAACAGTGGCGCCATCTAGTAAAGCAAAAGAAGTGTAAAACAAGAAAAGGTATTAAAATACATAAAATATGAATACGAAATGAAATATAAAAGAATATTTAAGCATAACAATACTTGAACATGTTTATACATTCTAATAATCTGATTAATCATTTGCGCATAGCACTCCATTCTAACAAGTAAAGGCATTACCACGTATAATTTGTCTTCCTTTCTGTATTTATCTATATCCCGTTTCGCATCTATAATTCAAAACTATTTACTATTTTAATTATTTCTTATTACACTACATATTAATTATCTTTTATTACACTGTGACACCACTATTAGTATTAGTATTTTCTCTAGTATGTAGCTATGATATCATTTAGAAATTCTTAGCTTATTTGCATAGAAAAAGGAGAAATGGACATACTGTTCAAACGTACTAATTATACACATACTTGAATAATTGCGGAGACCTTTCAAACATGAGGATTCTGAAGATTCTACCTCGATGCCACAAGCAAGGCGGGTCACGTGGTTGACGAACGTGACCGAGCACAGGCGAAGCCCCTCCCCCTTTTTTCAGATTAACATTTTAAATTCCTTTCGGAAATTGATAAAATTGAAACAATTGTGATTGTAATTCGTGCTTATGAATAAATTTTTTCTCTTAAAAATGCATCAAGATGGTTTTCTATTACTGGCAAGCTACCAAACCTTTAAAAGTTGAAAAAGTAGTTTTGTTAAAAATGTGACAGAAATGAAAAACAAACTAATGCCTGAGATGCAGATCTGACTACAGCTAAAATGCGCATTTTAAGCGAGGCAATTTTACAATCATATCACAAAAATTATTCATAAGCATTTCACAAGAATATTTAAGAGAAATATTAAAAACTAAAAATATTACTGATCGGAGAAAAAATGCCTAAATCCTATACTGAAAAAAAGATGAGCAAATTTTTAATATGCTTACCGAATTTTTCTTTTCTTTACCGATTAGACATACATAGATAATATAAATTTGAAAACTGTTCGAAATAAAGTTAAGAATCATAACAGTACGATATAATCTCCAGGGGGGGGGATGCAAAATCTAAATTTTTATACCGTCCGTCTATCGAAAAATACCCAATTAGAAAAATTGTTCTTGTTATCCAATTAGTTAAGTGCACCTAAACGTCCAACTGAGTTGAAGACTATGTCAGTCAAAGTCAAATTTCCAATAATGTAGGTAATAATTTGTCAGTGACCCCATATTTCTCCGAGGTGATCAAGTCTAATTTTTTTTTTATTTTTTTTTTTTAAGTTTATATTCTCTGCATTGTATTCCTTATTGTTTGCTTCTCATGTTCACATTTCCTTGTGTGTGTTTTTTAGTTTTCTATTTCTTTTTGTTACACTAGATGGCGCTGCCACGTTTGGACCGACATGGGCTTGTGCTTATTTGCTGCAATGAATGAAACCGAAGCAACAATGAAGAATCCAATTGACTTCTGAAAAGGGAATCTGCTTCATTTGCCCTGCATTTTACGTTGTGAACCAGATCATCCTTCATTTAGTTCCCTCCAAGAAAATTGGTTTTTATACCTGTAATCTTTTGAACTAATAATGCTAAAAAATTGTGATTTAATTCATTACATTAGCACACAATTTGAAATCTATAATCTCAGATTACAGGTCGTCTCAAAATGTATCATTTTAATATTTAAATCCAATTATGCTATAAATTATTTTTAAAATGCAAGTGAAAATGTCATGCATGGTTTTTTGAAAAGTGCGTAAAAGTTGTGGATCAGTGATGAAGATAATTAGAAATAAATTAAAATATATTTTTTAGCGCAAGAAATTACCAAAACTATAAAAAGCAGGTCCTGAACGAACGTAAAAAGAATTTAAGATGATTGAATGTTCGAATAGTATTCGAGATTCAAGACCTTGAATATTACGTTACTAGAAGAAATGCGAATCCCGCGCCATGATTATGAGCATATTCTGGAATAAAAAGTCAGACTATTCCAGAAGACGAAATTCGAAAGTATCTAGAAGAAAATTTGCTTCCACCAAAAGAAAACAATTTCGACTGTAAGAAAAATAATAGTTTGTATCTTCACTTGAAGAAATTATTTTTGAAAGGTTTAATCATAATGCTGGCAACGGTATTTTAAGAGCAACTCTTCAGCACCCTGGTTTAATTTACGAGAAATAAAAAACAGACTAGATCTTGAACATGTTTGAATGCTTGTTTTCTTAAACGAAAGTCTGCAGTAGTCGAGAAACATTTACAATTATTCTATTAACGTAGTTAAGAGTACCTAACACAACAAACTACAGTAAACACTTAAAACATAAAGTGTTTATTCTTTAAAAGTATTTATCTATCATCCATAAGTTAAAAAATTATTTCAACCATTTCAAAATTATATGTATAGTTTTCACATTAGTGATAGGTGGCCATAAAATTTACCATTTATGTACATCTATTTCTCGGGATCTACTATAAATAGAGCTTTGAAAACGACTGATATGTATTAAGCATCAAATTTTAAAGAAGGAATGTTCACTAAGGATTTCCCCTTCCAATTCTATTCTAATTTCCGTTCACAAAATTTTCTATTCAACATATATTTATTTATTTTTTCAGAATCAGCTATAGATAAAGCTTAGTCGATGACTGATTTGGATTCTGAATAAAATTCTAGTGGGAGTATGGATCTCCCTACAGATTTGAATTTCCAGTTCTAGAGATATCAGTTTCAACTACAAACTTTACTAATCGCAACCGAATTTCGTACTCATATATCTCTAGATATGCGGTTTCGATTTTTCGATTTCTGAAGAAGAAAAAATAGTTAAGATTTCGTCCGCTAGTGGTGAAATCTGGCGCGGCTGTCTCCGAAACTTGCACATTGCGGAGTATATCTTACAATCATCGCCTATAAAAGGAGTCACAAATCCACGACTAGTGAAGAGTCATTAAGCTCAGTCCTTACCGTTATTTGTTAAAATCTTATATCAAAGAAACAGCAATGCTTTTGCTGCACTTGGCCATTTTGACAGTTAAAATTTTTACTTAGAAGTCCACCCATCATTCGTAATCTTTTTAACTCTTTTCTGCCTATATCTGTTCGATAAGTTAAATAATATGCAAGTTGTGGGGACTGGAACAGCAAATTTTACCCCTGACGGCCGAAATTTGAACAGCTGTTTTTTCTTCAGAAATCGAAGAATCATCTTCAGGAAAGTATATGTACGAAATTTGGTTGCGATTACTCCAATAGTTTTTCCTACAGAGAGGTCAAAACACCTCTTATTTAATTTGAATCACCCTGTATATTGTAAAGTAGAGAACTTTTTGAAATAGAATAAGAAAATCTGCATTTCGAACTGTCTCCTATAATCCGCCAATTTGACAAAATAAATCAATCCTTCTCCAAATGTCTCTCTGACCTCTTCGACGATTGATAAAACTCATCCATGAATATACTATATGTACCATATTTGTTGGGAAATAAAACGCTTATTTTATTATTATTATTATTATTATTATTATTATTATTAATTTGCAGTGACACTCTGTTTCATATGAAGTGGTTCTGAAATGAGCATAACACTACTCCGAAGAAAATTATCAAAAATTCTATTCAAAGTTTGCTTTGAAAACTGGCATGCAACCAAATTTCTCATGGACAAGAACTTTTTTATGCAAATGTGACAAGACGTGATAGATGAAGCACTATAACTTAAGATTGAAATTCGATGAACAGGAGATAAAATTTAAAATACAACGAACAACTCGCCATGGAAGAGATTGGGAAAAAATATGGTATTCAAAACTGAGAATGTGTATTTGCGAAATTCTCTAAGCGATTGCAAGATTGAATTTCAAAACATGGGAACATTTCAAAACATTTAAACGTACTGAAAGTATTAAAAACATAATATACAATACTCTCTTGTTGGACTAAACCGAAAATTAAAATAGTATTTCTGCTGCAGATCATAGCATCTAAAGACTGTTTTTCGAATTTTGTAATGCGTCCAAACGTATGAAATTGGCAACACCTGAACTTGCTATATGCCATGATTTTGCAATCCTCTATGAAAACTGGTAAACTCAATTCCACCAAGTAGCCGGATGTAAATTTTATAAAGATTGAACTCAGGCTACAGCAGAAGTTCATCTTCAAAGAAGCCTTCAAATGACGTTTATTCTTTATTTACTCATTTTAAAATAAAATAATAAGTTATTAAATAAAAACACATATTTCGCGATTAAAACATACATTTATCATTAAATTCATATTGGACACCTTACAATTTCAAGTAATCCTTTAAATATTTAATTTCTTAAGCAATCTTATGGTATTAAGTCCTTGTTTTCCTCGTTTCTCTTAATTTGTCATGAGCATCATGAGGGTAATATTTTTAAATCCGGAATTAATTCAGTTATCTAAAATTACTCACTATGAATTGAAGCTTATATATCCGAACCTAATATATAAAAATAGAAACAATATCTACTTGTTTTGTCTCAAATACGTTACTATTTATGAATATACAAATATAATTTCACTATTTTAATATTTTGAACTATTTTGGCGAAAGAAATGAAAAGTTTTTCGGCCGAGCGAACTTTTACTCCACTTTACTTACTTTCACTCAAAATATCAACTGTAAAAGACAGGCGTAAATAGTAAACGACAAAAATATTTAGTGAGATAAAACAATTTGTAGATTAATAATTCATTTTACAAAAATCTTATAATTTTCAATCAATCGTCTTGTTAAGTTGATGATTTTTTTTTCCGTTTCTAAAGATTGTAATGGTTATAACTCGAAAACTAAAAGTGATAGGAAGTAAATAATTGGTTGCCCTTTAAAAATCCTCAGAGGACATTTATGAATTGTGATTGAGGACATTAATATAAATTTTGAACCGAAGACATTAATATGAACTCCAAAGACATTAAAATGAATTTTAAATCGTGTGTTTAGTTTCGAAATATTCGGTTGTACAATTCTGTAAAATCTACACAAAGGGTCGAACTTGCGTAGACTTTATCTTAGTTGGTATCTTTAAATAAAAAGTTGTTTCAATTACCTATCTTACATCAATTATTGTAGCCCATTATTACTCATATAAGTAGTGTAATGTATAGGAAAAGTATTGTAATTTAGTCAATGCCGTGGTGTATGCAAGTATTGTGACGAATTTTCGACGAAAAAACAAGTTTCAAGCATCCCTGAACTCGAATCGATCGATTTTAGAGTGGTGTGTGTGTGTGTGTGTCCTTGAGTCTGTGAAGACGATAGCTCACGAGCGGAGCATTCTAAACAAAATTTGTTACAAAAATTACAATCCATGAATACTGGAAGCCTATTGATTTTAAATGGAACTAAATGTTCAGAACACCCCAAAATTTTCAAATTAAATTTTGAAAATACCATTAAAAATCAAAACCTTTAATAATGTTATATAAATAAACATTTCTTCAAAGTTTTCATTTATCTCCAGTCTAAAACGTTACTAAATTAACTCAAATGACGCCAAATTAATGAATTAATTGTTTTTTTTTAATATTATATGCTATATTGATAATTGTTAATTTATAGTTCCACGAAATTCAAGTTTATTGGGTATTTCTGAAGAGTTTTGCATGTTGTCATTCGAAAAAGCGACAAAGCTAAAATTTAATGCTAAAAATTTTGCGCCGTGGATCTTATACATCATGTTTTCGCTGTCAAAGAAGTAAATTCATTGCATTATGTAGAGAAAGTCATATTCTGCCCACATCCAATTTTTAATTTTGGTACTTCCTTATTATAGCGCCCCCCCCCCCCGAGGATGATTCGCCAAACGACTGAGATGTATAGCCAAGTAAAATCTCGCCAAACGTTTGCAGTCCTAAAGAAACAGCACGTATTTATATTATCGTCATATTGCTTTTTCCTTAACATTCCCGATTTCGTATTGGGACCTTGGCGTAATCGTAATGGCGGGGACACTATAATAAGGAAGTACCTTAATTTTATAGATAGGGATAAGTGCGTAGTGCTGCTGTATGAGGGGTCCACATGTGTCAGGAGCGCAAGTACTGCAGGTAAACAGATGGAGTGGAATATTTTATAGAACTTTATGCACCCGTGATATATATCCTCTTTCATGAGAACAATTTCAGTATTTGTGACATAATTGTATCTAACATTTGTAAGGTGTGAAAGTATGAGAAACCCGAGTGGAATTTATGACTCCGCACATTGTATTTCAAATTCCTATCCGGGTTGCCTCTAAAACTTTTATTTATCTTTCTCGATACTTTATGAATATGAATTCGCTTAAAGAAAAATTCCAATAAAAATGCAAATTAAGAATTCCCTGCTACGTTTAAACATGCAGGTTAATTTGCATTAATTTTTATTTGCCAGAAAATTATATCAAAAATTACGTTTCATAAATATTAATGACATCGGGAATTTTAAGTTAATCTAATATATATTCAAATCACTAAATTTGCTTTTATTTTTAACTTGAGCTATGCTGCAATTTGAATTAAATTTTATTCTTCGTCATCAAAAGTTTGCTAAAATATAAAAAATAATAATAATGAGAAGAAACCATGGGATTCCCCACAGACTAGTTTTGTATTCATGCAGATAATATGTAAAATTTATTAGTCGTAGTAATGGAAAAATGAATGTAATAAAAATTAGGGTTTTATCATTTCTATTGGCATCATTGGCGCTGTTGACTTCGCCAGCATGTCAATTTTCGCCAAAACACAAATCAACATTTCTACCGCTTATTATGTTCACCGATAAATTGATACAACTCCTCAAGAATGTAAAATCAAATGAAAATGGTTTAATACAAGGAACGTGCCAGCAATACGCTCCACCAAGTAATCATGTTCAAATCCGTAGCTGGCAAGTGTATGTTATATTTAACGTGACAAAACTCGATTTTCAGTTATCTATTGCTCAACACTCAAGATAACCATGGACATAATTTTTTCTATAATAAGACCGCGAAGCAGACAAAACCAAAAAAAAATTGCAATTGATACTATGGCATCCTAGAAAATTGAACTCAAAACTTTGTAAGATTTTCGCTATAGCCTTACTTTTCGTCAGCATTAACAACCCTTAACTACTCCCATAACTACTGTACCAATTATATCCAATAATCGCTCATTTTGTGTGTTCCGGTAGGAGTTGCATACTTTTCTTTTAAAACTTAGACTTCTTTTAAAACTAAACTTTTTCTTTTAAAGATATATTTGATTTAGAATGTCAAACATTGGAAACACATGAGTACATGGTGCTCGGCGGTAAAACAAAATTTGCAATGCATGCTATAGCATTGTCGTATAATTGTTGTGTGCCGAGTTCGTTACTGTAATATTTAAATTATCTTTCAGTTGCGCTAAAATGACTTTGATTCAATCGGTTATGGTCACTTTGCTATAGAAAGACATAAAGTTCATTGTTCTTTCCTTACAAAGATATTTGGATACGCAAGGACTTTCGTAAGAACTCACATTAATATAATGCTTTCAAAAATAAATATCAAAATGAGAAAAACTAGCTATTTACAATAAACTCTATAACAAAAAAATCGACGCACCAAGAAGGAGTTGCCCGATTGTGATAAAAATTGGTGGATGTGAAGAACATACATAGAAAAAGAAACGATTAAAATTTCAGAACAATTTAATGATTTAGAGTTTGACCGTATACAGAGGGAGGAAGTCAATAAGGTGTTGGTCCACCTCTGGCCTGGATGCAGGATGTCACGAGGCGTGGCATAGACTGATAAAGTTCACGGATGGTGTTCTGCGGAATGTCTTGCCAAATTGTCTCCAACTGTTGGGATAAATCGTCAACATTCCGGGATGGTTGCAATTGCCTTCCCATAACGTCCCAAATGTGCGCTATGGGAGAGAGATCAGGAGATCCAGCTTGCCAAGGAAGTGTTGGGCAAGCTTGAAGACAATTCATAGCAACACGTGCCGTGTGCGGCCGGGCATTATCTTGTTGAGAAGTAAATTCGGGGTGTCACAAAAGTAACGGTAACACAACCGGTCGTAGAATGTTGTCTACGTACCGCTGTGCTGTCAGTGTGCCAGAAATGGCTACCAAAGGGGTCCGGCTATCAAAGGAGATGGCACCCCAGACCAACACGCCTTGTTGTGGGCTTGTGTGGCGTGCGATAGTAAGGGCAGGATCCCCACGCTGCCTTAGACGTTTCCAGATACGTCTGCGGCTGTCGTCAGGACACAGTTGGAAACGGGACTCGTTACTAAAGACTCAAAATGTATTTCATACGAAATTTCATTACATTCAGACAAATCATTCCTGGTGCGTCGATTTTTTTGTTATAGAGTGTATAATGAATATTAACACAATCTGAAATAGTACTAAAAGTAAAAAGTCACTTATATCCAAGTTATATTGCAAATTAATATATTTTGACATTTTAAATTTTTCACGTTTCTCACAGATCTCAAGTCGAAAACCCAGACCACTCGACTGGCCCTAGGGGTTTACAGCAGCTGTTTGAGTAGCCGGGAACAGCACAGATCTCGATTGTATTTCTTATTTTGTTTTCAATTTTCAACTCTTTAATGCCTTTGTTTATACTTACCTATTTATTGGGAAAAGTATAAATTCATCAATGATTTATAAATATGCGCAGTCCCATATAAAATGGTATTCTCCATATTTTTATCTCAGTTTTGTTAATCTCGCTGAGTGGATAAAAAAGATTTAAAAATAAAAAAAAAATAAAAACTTGAATCAGATTGAATCACTCTCGAAGAAGAACGTGGAAAAAAGCACTTCAACTTCTGATGTTGAGATATCGATAAAATGTTTCCAGAAAATTGAGTAAGTAAATATATAGTTTGGTTTGTGGTAGCAGTGCGTACGTTTTGATTTCCGAAGTAAAATTTTATTTTAAAGTTTGAGGCTTTCACTTTTTGTAAAATTGAATGAATTCTTTGAAGGACCTGAAGTTTGGGTAGTTTTTTTCTTCTGAAGAACAATGATTTTAAGCAAAAGAATAGATTTTTAAAAAGAACCTAATTATTGAAGTTCCACTGAATTTTTAATATATATAATGATAAAAATTTATGTTACAAAAAACTATTTAACTTGGACAATACATAATTTTCATCCAAAACTATGTTTTCTTATTTGTATATGTTACCGGCAATGTATGAAAGCCGGCAGTCTATAAAATACCTAGGCATTATATAGAATGCCGAAAACTGGTCTGCAATCTATGAAACGATTAAAATTTCACAGATTTCCTAGGCATTCGACATTCTATAGAATGCCAAATGATAAACTGGTAAGGTATGAAATACATCTCCGATTCATTCCTTTTCACAATTTGCCTCAATAGCATCTGTCATTCTATAGAATGCCTAGGTATTATATACAATGCCTGGGGAAAGTATATAATAATTCTCATATTTCATACTTTGCCTAACAAAGGCCGGTATTCTATAAAATGCCTAGGTATTCTATAGAATGCCTGCATTTCATACATTGCCGGTAACATGACCGGCAATGTATGAAAGCCGGCATTCTATAGAATACCTAGGTATTCTATAGAATGCCGAAAACTGGTCGGCAATCTATGAAACGATTAGCATTTCATACATTTCCTAGGCATTCTATAGAATGCCAAATGACAAACCGGCAAAGTATGAAATACATCTCCGATTCATTCCTTTTTTCATACTTTGCCTAAATAGCATTTGTTATTCTATAGAATGCCTAGGCATTATATACAATGCCTAGGGAAAGTATATAATAATTATCATATTTCATACTTTGCCTAAACACGGTCGGTATTCTATAAAATGCCTAGTTATTCTATAGAATGCCGGCATTTCATACATTGCCGGTAACATATACATTAATTTATATTTACAACGCTCATGCTGAAAAAAAATTGGGATTTTTACAAATGGCTTTGCATTTATATTTTTAATGCAATGCTTTCTTTCAATTGGCGCATTTTAAAAAAATGCCATGTTGCCAAAAATTAAAAACATAACACAAATATCTTGAGAACATTTATTCTAGCATAATGCAAATGATTCATTAGCGTTGCCATCAAAAATAACAAAGCCATTTTTAAGAAACTATAGTAGAATATAGTGTTCTTTAACTGCTTTTTCGACTTTGCGGATCATCTATAAAAGTGGTCTTCATCCGCGGGACATATTTGACTCGAACCCCAAATTAATTTTTAGGCAAACTTTCTTTTGAAAAAAAATATTGTATATGTTAAATATATTTTAAGTTTTACAAAATACTATAATTTTAAATCAATTTTATATACTACTTTTAAAAAGTCATGTAATGGGGTGTTCCAGTGAAAAAAAATTACGAAATACTGGTACAAAACGCATAACGGGGATCCCCCAAATATTTTCATATCACACGTCTGTATGCAATGCACTAAGTTAATGCAGTAAAATACTCAAATCTCCATTTGCTTTAACTGAAAAGATTGCATATATTTTTTATTGTCTGGGACAAGAGGAATTGTATCCTATAATCGACTGGCATTCTAATCAAGCTAAAGGCAAGAAGAGTTAAGGGAAACGTTTTTAAGGCAAACTGTGTCATACTCACATCCCATTTTGGAAAAATAATAAAAACTTGAAGCAGAAAACTTATGAAAAAGTTCTGCGCTGGTGAATAACATTCAAAACTGCATTTAAATTCGTAGCATCACCCCTATTCAAACACGATTATCGTTCTCCACCAGAAAGGAACAAGTAGCAGCTAAGGTTCAAAATATTGTCAATCCGAACTTAACCTGGATTTCAGGCATTTGGCTTGAAATAATTCTTAAAATTGTAAAAGACGTTCCTCCAATGTTCTTTACATTTTATATTGCAAACTTTAAAGCACAATTAGTCTTTCACCTACTTTAACATATCAAGTTCGGTTTCAAAGAAAACGCGGGATAAAATACTTACTAATTTACATAGAGTGACTAAAATTTTGTACAAAATAAAACATTTATATACGCATTAGTGTTGATAAGATTCCTTATAGTTGAAATTCTTTACATTTTATACATCGTTTTTGGGCCAAAATTCTATATACGCCATATTTTTCACTTATGCTATTTTAGAAACGCCCCGCCATATCGTCATGTATTTTATTATTTTTATCGCCAAATACTTTATTCTTTTTCCTCTAGAACGAAGCCTCAAAGTTGAGAAAAACAAAACAAAAAAAAGTACAATTGGTGCGGTAGCGCCCGAGAAAAAATAACTTTAAAATGGAATTAATTGGGTGGATTTAAATGGATTAAAATTATATGATTGTCGTTCCGACCTTCTATTCTTCAGTGTTGGCCGACCTACAACCTTAACTACTGAACCGATTTTGATGAATGATGGTTCATTTTATGCGTTCTAGTAGGAGGTATATACTTTTCTTTTCTTAAAAGATAAATTTGATTTATAATTTCAAAAATTGAGAAAACATAAGTAAATTGTACTTGGTGGTAAAGTACAATTCGCAATACATATTGTAATTTGTGACTTAATCGCTTAGCTCTTGGCACGTGGCGAAAATAATAAAAAGGTGTATTAGATAAAACAAATTATTAAGAAATCTTTTGAAAATATTTTTATCCCCTGAATCGATGTTAATTTCTCGGGCGCAGTGGAAAAGATTTGTGCTTTAAAGTTATTTTAAAATCTCGAATTAAGTTTCCTTAATTTCATCCAGAAATGCAAACGCCGAATTAATCTCAAAATGGGGCTTAAAATTTCGCAATTGTAACATCTCTTTTTCAATGTAGTAGACATTGTAATAATTTGGTTCAAATCATAAAATACCAATTTTGTCTGTTATGTTTATTATCTGATTATTATTCTTATTTTCCCTTGTTATTTAGCATGATCTATTATATATATCCACGACCTACCATACGCAAATTTGGGGGTTCGCAATTATTCTGGAATCCAATTCCTTTACGTCCTCAACATTTCGCATCATATTTTGAAATAGCTTTTATTACTTTTTACCGTCACTTTTGGATTTTGTAAATATCTGTCTGAACTTAAAAACATATTACAATTTAAATGAGTATCGAATATTTTGGAGCCCATAAAATCTAATAAAAAATAAATGAATTGAAAATCCTTATAAATATGTTCAATTATAAAAAAAAGACATTATTTCGAAAATATCGACTAGATTTAACGCGAGTGATAGTTTTTTAGGCGAACACGAGTGATAGTTTATTAGGCGAACACGAGTGATAGTTTATTAGGCGAACACGAGTGATAGTTAATTAGGGCAAGCCCGTTTACTTCATTCGGCGTTCTCTTTAGGTATTGAAATGGTGTTTATTTTCAATAAATATAAATAGGGTATTTTTTAATAAATATGAACAGTGTTTATATGAAATAAATATGCAAAATGTTAATTAGAATATTTCATTCCAAATCACTATTTCAGCAAGTAAAAAAATGACCAAAAAGTGAATTAAATTTTCAGTGCGGATTTCTAATCGGCACAAATTCTGCCATATCAAGTCTATATTTCTATTTTATTTTATTTATGGTCCGAAAGCCCATGGGTCAATTTCTTTAATAGTAGTCATTTGTTATGCCCTAAATAGATAACAGTTATCGTGCCACAGAACATGAGACTGCTAAAAATAAAAAATGAAATTTTTATGCGATTTGTTCATATATACCAATAATATTTCACTGATATATGTTATATAAAAATCGCTTTAGTTAATAAAGGATGAATCATAATTTGATGATAAACAAAGTTTTTCAAGAACGCTGGCCTTGAATTGAGAGCTCAGCTAGTTACAAAAAAAAAAAAAAATCATCCTTGAATTCAATAAGTGAAAAAGATCAACAGCGTAATTAAGCATAAATAAATAAACAATACGTTTTGAAGATGTGATTTCTCGCGTATTTTTAACGACGCCATGAACAAAAAAATTGTATTGCGACTAATTTTCACAACAATGATTGAAACTATTAAGTCGCGTGATTCATGAAAATCTATTAATGTTTGTAGCCGCTATCGTGTACACAAAAATGGAGCACAGATAGACAGGCATCACTCCAAAAATAGTCAAAACGTGTTCAGGAGGTCCTAAAACCTATATTGACATCAAAATCTCGAATTCAAAAATTTCCGTGGAAAGAATATTTTTTACATTGCATCAGAAAGTAAAAATCATTGATGTCCATCAAAGCGTTGCATGAAAACGTGTTATTGTTACACATTTTATAATAAATATGCTATGTACACGTATATTTGAACTTAACCTGCAATAAAAATTTATTAGCCAAAAATATACCCGTCAATTTACTCAAAGTATGAAGACCCAGTTTTGGTTTGAAACTAATAAGCAGCTGATTTCTTTAATTTTCCAATATTTTACTGAGCCGTAGTAAACCGCGTATACTGAATCAGCGAATATGGAGGCATAATCGTACTCACTTTTTTCTTTTTTTTATGAGGCTACGCGTTTTAACATGTGACCCGCGATCCTTTAACTGACTCAAATGTGTCCCGTTGTTCAAAAAAGAGTGAAGACAGTGATATGTATATTAATAAATTTAGATTCTGACGGTGTGTATGTTTCTGTTTCGTCTGTAGCGAAATATCTAAACGTCGTACGGCCATGAAATTTTGTACATAAGTATTTCAGGACCCTGGATGATACGCCTCGACGAAATTTTTTTTAATTTCTAATTAATTTTTTAGTTATTTGAAATCAAAAAATCTTCCCGTTCATGGCAGATTTGATCTTCTATTGCATGGTTGCTGATGGCGCCATCTGATGCTGCCAGGTGCGTTATCTGATACCTTAAATACAGAGCACAGAGGATTTTCAGCACTGAGTGAAAAACTTAGAGCCATTATCAAAATTGCTCTATGCTTTTGGCTTGGTTACGAATGGAAATATATTGAGTGAAGGAACGAATTTTATTCAAAACAGGTATTTCAGAAATTGATTTACGTTGTTTTCATCATCATTTGTATTATTTATTTAGATTTTTGAATCAACGTATTGTTCTTGTTATTTATTTCAAAATGCACTTTTTATTTGACTTTAAGAGGACGGTGGACGTTGAAATCAGCAAAAGTCGATTAAAAAAAAGTTTATTTTTTAATATATAACATTATTTTACACATTTAACCTTTTGCTTACGGGTGGGACAGCGTCCATCCCAAACGATGGACCTCTCAAAGAGACAGGTATTTGGCATACCCTATTCCAAACAGTTTGATCCCCTTTTGCAGGCATTGGCGTTCATAGAAATCGCCGACAGAAACATTGCACCCGCTGCAGCAGGTGCAATGTCCATGAGCAGGTGCAATGTTTCTGTCGACGATTTCCATGGACGCCAATGCCTGCAAAGAGGGATCGAACTGTTTGGGATAGGGTATGTCAAATACCTGTCTTTTTGAGAGGTTCTTTGTTTGGGATGGACGCTGTTCCAACCGCAAGCAAAAGGTTAAATGCATTTTTTTCGAAAAGGAATTTTCAAAGGTTTTACATTTTTAAAATGCTCCATGCGTCTTAATTTTTGTTTGAGATGCATGGAATTTGGCAAGAAAACACATTTCATACATTTTATTGAAATTGGATATGCATTTTATAATTGAACTTCATTAAGGTAATTAGAAGTGAATAAGAACCAAATTAAATGATGAAAATTAAGTTTCAATGCAGAAAAATATTTTTAAGAAATTGACTTTCTAAGGGATTTAAAAATAAATACTCAAATTTGTTCATAATGTGTTGAGTGATTATAATGCAAAATATTAATCAAAAATGTGAACAATGGCACAGAAGGAGCATTTTCAAATTTTCGTTAAAAAAATTAATTTAAAAAGAAATACAAAATTATAAAAAAATTAAAAAAAATTTAATGGTATTTTATATAGTAATGTTAAGAGGAATATTTATACAAATTTTCATGTTTCAAAGTCAATAAGTAAATAAAAACAATTTCAACGTCTACCGTCCCCTTAAAATTGCGCTTAATTTACAATCGATATCATTACATAGATAACCCTCCCCCCACACAATTTCCAAATCACCTGGTTTGAACTAAAATCATTCTTGTGACACAAATAAATGAAAATACGTGAAGTCCAAAGAAAATTCTTTTAATCCCCGAAGTAAAATTAAAAGCAAAATTGCTATCTCAACGAATTTTCATTCAATTTTCGTCAAATTTTATCATTTTTATCATAATGAGAATATAATACCAAATCGAGTAACCCTAACAGTAAAATTAAAAATATTACTGTTATTTCAGGGAATTCTTATTCAATTTAAGTCAAATTTTAGCATAATAGTTATAATATAATACCAAATTAAATAATTTAAGACATATTTTAAATTGTAAAATTAGAAAACCTATAAATTAAATGTACTTAGCGTATGATCAGCTGTTTATAACATCTTCTTCAAAATCAGAATTGAAACAATGACCATATGGTTGCCATCTAATATAACTTATCGAAACATTGATAAATTTATCTTTACCTGATCACAACCAAATAATATTTTGTGACACATATAAATAGCACAAACGAATCAATATTGAAAAAACGTAAGTGAAAGCTATATCGCCATTGGTAAAAATACTTTTCTTTGATAAAATCGTCTTATATAAAAGGCAAATGCATAGTTTCGAAATTTCGTTCCTCTCTCGCTATGTGTTTTCTATTTCAAAATAAAATGATATTTGACCAAAGAAATGGTTTTGTCAAAAGCAATTTGTTGGAAATAATGCAGCCTTATGGTATATTGAGCGTCTTTCGGAAGCAGGGGATGCTTTAAAAGTTCTTAACTTGAATAAAGCACTCTTAACTTAAATTTAAGCCATTTGCTATCATGGCAAATTTCTTGTTATTTGGGGATATCACTGTTGAAAGAAAGTTATAAAATAAAGTGAGGAAATGTGTCTTACTTCGAATTTTGTATAAAACGAGTTTGGCGTTTCTTTTATAATGGGAAACTCTATCTCATTTCCTGCGAATTGGGAAACTCAAACTTCCTTTTGTAGCTGATATGTAATCATGCATTTACGTCCACTCATAAAAACATATTACTTTTACTTATTCTTATACTAGTCGCACCCGTGTAGAGTATCTGTGCTCTATGCATATGTAACATTTTTAACGACAGATATCTGAAAATAACATTTTTATTGGCTCCAAATATTTCATTTCTCTTTTTGACTGAGACATATTTTATATTTTCTAAGCTTCATTTCTCATTCAATAGCCTCATCAATAGTTTTATTGCCTTTCTACATGCATTATAAGAAACTACATCAGTACATTTATTTTCGTTTTAACTATATATATCTACAAAATTAAGCCGTCAGTTACAAAAAAATAAGCCGTCCGTTACAAAAAAATAAGCCGTTTCCAATGCTCGCACAGGTTCTACTCATAAAATTTATATCAGCATGTATGGAATATTTAAGCAAATTAATTTCACCAGCTTTCATTTGTTGGAATTAACGGCATAGGGCGATCAAACACCCGTAAATTCCTCCTTAACGGCAAGGGAATAAAATGAGGGAAAAAATCAAAGAGGAAGAAACAAGAGATACAGTTGTCTAGCAATAAAGTCTGATACCCCTTTAGCCGCCTCAGTTATGAGTAAGTTAGTATTGGATTTAAGCTCAGACAAAGCAGATCGCTGAAGTGGGAAACATTTGGATTTGCAATTAAAATTGTTCAAACTTATTAATTGCCAATATGATATCTTCAGTTATTTCAAAAGTCTATAATCCCACACTCTTTCTCAAGGCGCTGCATAAATTGAATCAGCGTTTTACCTAAAGAAAATTCTTAATTCACATTGAACACTATTGGCAATTTATACTTTGGGAGGGGGTGGTCCGGATGCATCTCGGATAGAAAATTTTGGAAATTTCTAAGATAGAAATATGGGTAGTTTAGTAATATTATAAAATATCCCAAATTTAGAATCTCAGGGGTCGAGGGAGAAGTACCGAACTTCTTTAGAAAACTTCTAATCCAGACTTGTCTGAGTAGAATAGACAAGTCTGGATTATGATGAAGTTTCATATTTAAATTTACCAAATGTTCTAAAATTAATTTTAAAAAAAAATAAATATTAATACTTATTGAAATAGTTTACGGTAATAAAATATGAGCTGAGCATATTTGAATGGGCAGCAAAAATATTTTTATTAAATATTTTAATATGTATTTTCTAGAATTTGAACAGCTTTGTATGGAGCGTTAAGAATTACTATAGGAAAAATGTTAAATAGTCGTTTAATTCACTCTTATTTCTCTTTTTGGAAATGGATCATTATTCATACATACAAAACGTGTTGTTTTCACCAAAACTTAGAAAAGGAAAATCTTTTAATCAGAACTCTCCAATTTTAGACGCCATTAAAATAAACATATTTAATCATTATGAAAAAATATATATACGATAAATCCTAGCGGTAAAGCTGCAAGCATTTTAATAATACATAAATTGTGCACTACTGCACGCTAATACATATTCTGAATGCAGCAGATTAACAGATTAACCACCTATAGGCACCGACCCGAAGGTTTGCAGTAATTACAGCCTATGGTGGAGGAATATCTGCCAAAACCAGAAATTAAAACTTAATGCCAAGATAAAATTGATAAACAATTATATACAATATGCTTGTCTATACTAGATACAGATAGTATTTCACAAATATTTCACATCCATAAATTCTTATGTGCAGAACTGTTTCAAATAGGAGCAACTATATATATAAAAATATTTCTAAAATTGGTTAGCAACTATATATATAAAAATATTTCTAAAATTGGTTATTACATATACAAAATCAAACGAATAATTTTCAAAGATATATACATATATATACATATATACAAAACTACTTATGCAAACATACATACAGACCTATATATACAACATTTACATACAAATCTCAGAGATTACCATGGCTTTCAATACTATATTGATACATACAATGATTAAACCAAATGTGAATTTAAAATTAATTTGATTGCAGTAATTATAAAAAGATTTAGAAGTACTATAGATAAATATGTAATAAACAGTGAGCTAATGTGTGGTGGTTACCAGTAATAATTCACAGGATATGTTCGTTTTCCTCTAGGAATTGAATTATAGTTTTTATTCTCTGTTTAGCCCAGTTATTACCCAGAAGGTTTTCGGCAAATATTGGCATATGTTGTCTACTGGGCCTTTTAAGGTGATAGTTCTTTGTAAGTTCGCAATCAAATACAAAATGTTTCGGAGATCCTATTTCACCACAAATACAGTTTTCGGTGTCTTTCTTTTGGATTTTGTAAAGATAGGTTGGGAAACAGCCATGCCCTGAGAAAAACTGTACCAATTCTCTGCTGCAAATCAGTTGCTCTTGAGATACTCTGGGAAAATAGTTGAATGTTTCTCTTCCTTTCTCACTTTCATTCCACTGCTGTTGCCACTCTTTTATGGTATTAATATTCAGATGTGACCTTAGCGATGAACAGGGATATGGTAAGTTTGTACTCGGAACAGAGATATCTGACGTCGCCTCAAAAGCTAAACAGTCTGCAACTTCATTTCCCAGATCACCCGAGTGACCTTTAACCCATCCTATAAAAAACTTTTGATGGATGCTGTTGGTTATGATAGTTACAATTTGATGAGCTATTGGATTCTTCGTTTGATATTGTTTAAGAGTTTCGATACTCGATAGACTGTCAGAGTAAATAATGAAATTCTTATGCAAACTTTTGGTAGCCCAAAATACAGCTTCCTTTATTGCGAGCAGCTCTGCCTGGAAGACGCTATTTTCATAGTGCAGACGAGTTGACCACTTATGAACACACATGCCATCGTAAAAAGCACAGTAGGCTGATGCTGTTCCAGAATCAGTTCTAGAGCCATCTGTATAAATAATTATGTAATTAGATCTGAATGCAGCAATACGAAATTGGTTTCTAACCTACAACATCAAGAAGTTTATCTACGTAATTCTATCGTTTTATCTTTTTAATCATTTATAAGTCGCCAATATTCTATCGCGTTTCAATCTTAGGTGCGTCTTTAAACCTCTCAACAAAATTAATTTCTGTATCTTAAAAACCCTGATTCTGGCTTGAATCCTTGGGGTATTTATCGCATTTCATACGATTGCAGTTTTGATTATGTTGCTCAAACAAATAGAGGTCTTAAATTTCGTATATTATGTACAGTATTGTGGCAATTAATTGAGAAATGTCATTTTTTTCGTTTTATCACACGTAAGCTTAGGAAGAAGCACTCCAAATTAGCTCAGAGTTCAAATTGCAGTTATTATCAAAGTGGCAGGTGTTCCTATGCACCTGGTAAGTAGCAGGTGTTCAAATTCCTCCGCCAGGTGGCAGGTGTTCCGCAGTGGTAGTTTCTCAGTTGTTGCGGGGCTCATTAGCGTCATGGATATCAGCGCGGAAACACATGCTAAAGTGATTGCGCTTAGAGAACACACTTCTAAGACGTTCGAGGAAATAAGTAAAATATGTGGAGTGAGTACAGTAAGTGTCGGGAGGATCTGGAAGCGGTTTCAGGAAACAGGAAATGCTGGAACCAACCGCTCTGGAAGATGCGGCCGAAAAAGATCAACTTCGACTCGTGACGATAAAACTTTACATCGAATGAGTGTTAAAAATCCTCGATTAACCAGTTTTGACCTGTCTAAGTCCATGGTGGCAGCTGGTGTTGATATTGCACCTTCAACAGTGCGATACAGGCTGTTAGAACGCGGACGGAAAGCACGTCGACCGTACAAGAAGCAGCTTCTGACGCTTCGCATAAAGAAAAAAAGGTTGGAATGGGCACGGAAATACAAAACATGGACTGAGAAGAACTGGGAGAAAGTTCTCTTTTCTGACGAAACACATTTTGTGGTTCAGGGATTTAGATCTATGTTCGTGAGAAGGAGCAAAGGAGAACCTCTCAATCAGCACCACATCAATCAAGCACCCAAGCATCCGCCCAAAAAGATGTTTTGGGGTTGTTTCAGCGTTTTGGGGACAGAATCTCTTGTTCCCGTAGAGGGAATGATGAACAGTGCCAGTTACGAAGTCATATTGACCCGAAAAGTGCTTCCAACCATGGATAAACTGTGGCCGAACGGAGATTGCGTTTTCCAACAAGGCAGCGCACCATGTCACACTTCGAAGCGAATCAAAAATTTCTGCTCGAAAAAAAAAATTACCGTACTGGATTGGCCCGGGAATTCACCAGACTTGAATCCCATAGAAAATTTGTGGGCTATTGTCAAAAAACGGCTTCACAAATTTGACTGTACGACGATGGACAAGCTAATTTCGGCCGTTATTGACATATGGTTCAGAGACGTTGAAATTAAAACTACATGTGCTAGTCAAGTACATTCCATGCCTAAACGTGTCTGTGATGTTATAAAGTCTCGGGGAGGTCATATCACTTATTAGTTTTAAATGTATCCATAGAAAACTTGAATAAAACTGAATTTTATAAAAAAAACTGCATTTCTCAATTAATTGCCACAATACTGTATCACATGAGCTATATTTCTAAACATGGCATAACTATTGATATATGAAATATCTTATAAGAGTGAGTTAGTAAGATTTAAGCTCTTCAATTGCTGAACATTCCTGGAATTTATCTTTTAAATTTTTTTATAAGCTAGGATCATTCTTTCTCCTAATTCCATTTTTGAATAGAACTTTCTTGAAATTTTTTCGATTGCTTCATAGTCAAGCTACTTTATTAACGATAATTGTCCTTGCTTATTTTCTGCATGAAAATCTCTTATTTTATATTCGTTTGCTTACTTCTTACTTGTTTCGGTAATTTTCTTTCCGCTCCCTGAATTTTTGTTTTTGAAAAAGTATTTTTGACGATGTTTCAGTTTTTGTAGTTTCCAAAATCAATTACTTCTTTGAATTTTTGTTCTACTTATTATTCGCTTTCGTTTAGAAACTGTTACTTTTACCGCTGGTTTGAACAACTCAGATAGCTTCCGAAACCGGTAAGTTGCCTTTTTTAATTTAGTAGAACATTTCTGTTCATAATTTTACTCACTGAACAAGCTTTTTCAGTCATTTATTAGACTTTCCTTTTACTCTTTAGTATTTTGCTGTTCATACATAGTGCCCTACCACTTGTCCCTTCCCCCTTAGTTTGTCTCTTTATTTTTCTTCTCTCACCGTTAGCAATATCTTTCTCCTGCTTCTGCTACGTTTGCTGTACTTGCATCAGTCACCGGTCTATCTCTAACAAATGAATGTTTCCCTTCTTTTATGCTCTGACGAAGAAGGCCATTTCTTGCCTCCGAAACCATTCCACGCTATGACTAGTGTGTTGCAAGTTGCTTGTATTAAAGTTATTTTACTTTCATAATAATTATGCTATATTTCCATCTATTGAATTTCGTCAAAAACTTATTACATTCATTAGCAATTACATCTATTTTAACGTTACTGATATCATATAAATCTTTTCAACCCTTATCGTATGATTGGCTCGTATTCATTCTATCCTGTCAAACATGCAATAGTATAAATGCAGAGGCCTTCCAGTTCGCGGAACCCATTGAGAGGTTCTGTACGCATTCTGATTCATCTATTACTCGAAGAAAGTATTGAATGAATTCTGTCATTCACGGGGAATACTTTGATTGACTCCTTCTGCCCAGATGTAACTGAACCACAATAATTTTCTGAATTCTCTTATACTCGATGCCAATACAATGTAGGTTATATACAGAATTCGTAGTCCTTAAGGAGTGGGGAAATCATTACTAACAGCTAAAATTCATTAATTGTTAAGCCTAATTTAAATATTTACAACTTTTTTTTAAAATAAAATGATGTTTTTATATTTATACATTAAAAAAAATCTGATGTGGGCAACACATGACTTTCCTTATATAATGTAATGAATTTACTACTTTTACAATAAAAAAATAGGTTTTTCTTATAGTAGATACGAATATTCTTTCCAAGACAGTGAATTTTCGACAATTAGTCGTCATTTTCATTGATTTAGCGTCATTTTTATCCATTTGGCGAGCTTTTCGTTAATCTGGCAACATTTCAAAAAGTCGCCAAGTTGGCGACATTCCGCCAAATTCGCCGCCAAAATCTCGCCAAGCGTTGTTATGTACTACGAAATAAGTTATTCTTACAGCCGATAAATGACTATTGGCGTCCAAATACAAAAGTGTTACTCAGAGTATCTTTTTTCATGAATGGAACGAGCTAGATCCACGAGAATGATGTCACCCAATTTATCGCATGGTATTACATATGAAAAGTGAACATGTTTATCAATAGGAATTTTTTTTTTATTTTATATGACTTTTATTTGATATTTTTTTTTTAAATGTACAATATCCCAAAACGGCTCGTGTTAGCGTTCTAAAATTTATGTCAATCGTTTTCTAATGAAAAATTACATAAGAAATGTCTATTTGCGTAACTTTATTAGTGGTTTTGATTTTTTGACGATTTTTTCAAAATTTCATTCGAAAATTTAGGGGGCTTCTGAACATTCGATTACGTATAAAAGCAATAGGCTTCCAGTGTTTATGAATTGTGATTTTTGTACCAAATTTGGTTCAAATCGGTCCATTCGTTCGTCAGCTATCGTCTCCAGAGACCCACTGACACACACACACACACACACACACACACACACACATACTTTCACACACAGACACACACACACACATCAATTCAAAAATGTTTGATTCGTGATCAGGGATGCTTGAAACGTGCTCTCCCGTCGAAAACTCGAATTCGAATTTTCGACCCCGTCACAATACTTTCCTTATACATTATGTATATAAGGAAAGTAAAATTGAAACAACTACCGGAATTTTACAAGAAATATTTCTTACAAAATGTTGTGTTCATGCATCATAACTAAATTTAGGTAGGTATTGTACAAATACCTTTTGTGCAATATCTTGCAAAATTTGAGTATTATATCTTCATTACATTTTAAAAAATCTGATATGGGCAACACATGACTTTCCTTATATAATGTAATGAATTTACTACTTTTACAGTAAAAAAATAGGTTTTTCTTATAGTAGATACTAATATTCTTTCCAAAACATTGAATTTTCGACAATTAGTCGTCATTTTCATTAATTTAGCATCATTTTTATCCATTTGGCGAGATTTTCATTAATTTGGCAACATTTCAAAAAAGTCGCCAAGTTGGCGACATTCCGCCAAAATCTCGCCAAGCGTTATGCACTAAGAAAAAAGTTATTCTTACAGCAGATAAATGACTATTGGCGTTCAAATACAAAAGTATTATTCAAAGTATATTTTTTCTTGAATGGAACGAGCTAGATCCACGAGAATGATGTCACTCAATTTATCGCATGGTATTACATATGAAAAGTGAACATGTTTCTCAATAGGAATTTTTTTTTTATGTGACATTTTCATAATTTTTTTGAAAAATGTACACTATCTCGAGAACGGTTCATGTTAGCGTTCTAAAATTTATGCCAATCGTTTTCTAATGAAAAATTACATAAGAAATGTCTATTTGCGTAACTTTATTAGCGGTTTTGATTTTTTGACGATTTTTTCAAAATTTCATTCGAAAATTTAGGGGGGTTCTGAACATTTGATTGCGTATAAAAATAATAGGCTTCCAGTGTTTACGGATTGTGATTTTTGTACCAAATTTGGTTCGAATCGGTCCATTCGTTCGTCAGTTATCGTCTCCACAGACTCACTGACACACACACATACTTTCACACACACACACACACACATACACACACACACACACACATACACACACACAGACATCACTTCAAAAATGTTTGATTCATGATCAGGGATGCTTGAAACGTGCTCTCCCGTCGAAAACTCGAATTCGAATTTTCGACCCCGTCACAATACTTTCCTTATACATTATGTATATAAGGAAAGTAACTAGAGTGAAAAAAAATGTAGGTTCGGAAAAAATCAGTTTAAAGTTCAAACTTTTCATTTAAATCTACATATGTTGTTTCACGAATTTGACTCTAAAATCCCTGCTAATCCATAGAAACCTGTCAAAAGGGCGTATTATCGGGGACAGCCATGCACCTACAATACGCATCAAAGTATACAGAAACAATTTTTGACGAATTCAAATGTGCATTATGTAAGAGTTGTTTCTTACATTAATGTTTTTTGTCTTTGAAACTAGTAGACGAGTTAATATACAGGGTCTTTCAAAAGTCCCAATTGAACTTTAAAAATTCATTAAAAATCGAAAAATCATCACATTGAAGTACGGTTTGTACCATAAGTATTGCTAGGATGGGTTTTTTTTTTTTTGACGAGGAAAAATTTTGTAGTTTAAAAAATCGCCAATAGGTGGCGCTGAACGCATTGGAAAGACAATTAAAATAACTTACTTCACATGTCAAATCGTAGGGCGCGGTAGCCCATTGGTTAGCGCGCTGGAGTTGCACTTGGTAGGCCCGGGTTCGATTCCAGCCACTGCCAAAAACTGCCGCCGTGTTCACGCGGAGTACGATCACGTTAAACATGTGGGTCCGTAAGTCCTTCCGAGAGGTTGATGGTAGGGGAAGGAGGGTACGGTCTCTGTGGATGCCTCCCCCACTGGGTTCCGGTCCAAATTGGGTGGCACTTCCCGGCCGTCCAAACAGTTACCTTACACCTCTCTGGTAGGTCGGACGGTCTGGGTCTCAACAACAACAATATGTCAAATCGTGTGATAAGCCTAAGTAACCCTGAACAGGTGATAGGACCTTTTCCTTTCTTTAGATTTTTCCTAAATCAGAATTTTCGCAAAGCATCTGATTCGCCGCTCACGTAATACAGCTTCACTAACAAGACTTTCTCGATCAAAGTTAACATTCTCGCTCTCAGTTTCTTCTTTGCACCGTTTACTAATGAATCAAAGTAAGAATCTGCAAAGCACTACAGCCCTTTTATAACAGCCTCATTTACATATTTCTGGAAGATGTATTCGGGTAAGCGCCACTTATAGGTGATATTTTAAACTACAAAAATTTTTCACGTCAAAAAAGAACCCCGTCCTGGCAATACTTATGGTACAAACCGTACCTCAATGCGATGATTTTTCGATTTTTAATGAATTTTTAAATTTATACGGACTTTTGAAAGACCCTGTATGTATTTATGCTCTATTTACAAATATTTTATTTATAGCATTTATTGCATCGTTCCTGATTATGACAGCAATTAACCAATACACATATGCCAAATATATGTCTTCAGTAACAGTTGAAGTGCCGGTTCCTACTCATTTTAGATTGCACAACTTTGTAATCTGCTTTAAGCGTCTATCTCACTTTGTTGCCGAGTTTATTATCCTGCCTTGTTACATTTTCCGTTAAGGGCCCTGCAATCCTTTTTATTCGATCGGGTATGATCACGTAATTATAGATAGATCTAACGTGTATACTGATTGACATTTAATTGCAAAGTTATTGGGATACTTCAGAACTTTTCTAGAAACATTGTATAGTGTAGTTAAGATATCTATAGCGTGTCTCAATTTTTAAAGAAATTCCTGATCTTCTTTTAAAAGATTATTTTTTATTTATGGCGCATACATGCAATGACAGCAAGAAAACTTGGTAAGTGTCACACGTTTGACCGAATCCGTCCAATGACATAGCCGGTTTCCCATTTCTTGACAGCTTCGTACAACCTGAATTCAATCTTTAACAAATTTTAAAACGGCTGCGTGGTAAAACAGGATTTTCGGTATTTAAAACTGTTATCAAAATTGTGACGCATAGCAAATTTTGGTGCAGCCCTTGCTGATATCGTCAATTTCATGCTGACGATTATATAGTAAGCGTGAAACCGATTCATGAATGCTGTTATCAGTACCGTGAGAGCGATGCTAACGTTAGGAACAGCTCCTATGTTCTATGTGTATAGAGGGAGTGGATCATAAACACAAGCACAGTAAACCTACCGAGCGACAGAGAAGTTAGGGCAAATGGATGTAATTCATAAGGGCTCGGGCGGCTTGAGAAAACTGGCTAAATAAAAAGTTTATGAAAAAAAGGCATGTAAGGGGGTGCATTGAGACTGTTCCTTTATACCACACAAAAACTAGAAATTCTGTCAGCGACACTGATTGGACGTCGCATTTTGGAGATACAAGAGCCGACTATCAGCAAATTTGCTGGCATCAAATAGCAAAACGTGCATTTATGCGTGCATTCAATGTACTAGATCCACGGAAACGATGCTAATAGTTTATCGCTAAATAATTCTTAACCTTTTGCTTACGGGTAGGACAACGCCAATTCCTAACGAAGAACCTCTCAAAAGACAGATATTTGACATACCCTATCTCAAACAGTTCGACCCCCCTCTGCAGGCATTGGCATCCGTGGACGCCAATGTCTGCAAAGGGGGATAGATCTATCTGGGATAGGGTATGTCAAATACCTGCCTTTTTGAGAGATTCTTCGTTTGGAATTGACGCTGTACCACCTATAAGCAAAAAGTTAATACGTTTTGTGCATTTCATGTTACTGTTTTAATAAATTTATACGATAAACATACAATAATACCTAGAGAATATCATGCACCGTTCTAAAATTAAAGTTTTTCGATTCCTAATGTAAAAAGACATATAAAATTATTATTTTACATTTTTGGTTATAGTTTTCCTATCGAAAGCAAACTTTCGGAATTTTGGAACTTTTGGAATATTCTATCATGTTTAATAAAAGTGTCTGCACCTGTATCTCGTGCGACGTTTTATCGAAACAAGAACAATAGATTTTCAGGTTCGTTTTCAACGAGGAATCGGTCGGTAGATTTATC
The DNA here is from genome assembly GCA_951213105.1 of Amaurobius ferox. NCBI lineage: Eukaryota > Metazoa > Arthropoda > Arachnida > Araneae > Amaurobiidae > Amaurobius > Amaurobius ferox. Next base: position 115,900,474 of record OX578146.1, read on the forward strand.
GGGAGTGATTATAGTCGTACTTAAAGAGTGTTTCTTTTAGACATACAGCCGGGGAGACGAAGCCCCACGGAGACGAGTATTCGCCCCCCCCCCACACACCGTAGACATTTTATGTTAACCTAGTTTCTATTTATGTGATGCAGCATTAAGATATATTTATATAGGGCAAATAGAAAACTTGCCCCCCCCCCCCCCTCCCCCGAAAAAAAAAATCCTTCGCGCTCCAGGTCAAAATGTCCGGAAATAAACACTGTACATAAATAGCTTAAGGCTGTGCAATGTATGTCTTAAAAATTTTAAACTCATTTTATATTAAATTCCACTAGAGAAAACTCGTTGAATTTGACATGTAATATAAAGATCTACGCGTTGTTTTAATTATGGGAGAAAATTAGGCACTTTTACTAACTTACCTTACACGGCGACTGTGTTCCAAAATGGACTTTATTTTTTATTTTGACGACAATAGATAATACTATCTTATTTTAACCTTTTCACGACTAGAGCCGGTTATATCCAGCATTCACTAAAAGTGTCACATTGGCTAGCGCCGTCTATATCCGGCATCCAGTAAATGCGTCACATTTTCTAGCAACATTTGCAGTAAGGATACGCGAATTGGACACCTCGCATTTGGCGCACATTTGTTTTCTACTTTTTTGTGGAGTATTATAGTTGAAAGTAAAGTAATTAACGTGTACGGTGTGCGCTAATGGCACGACGACCCATTCATTCATTGGTGGCATACTGATGGCTAGTTCCGCTGTCACGAAAGGGTTAAATATGTTAATCTTTGTATGAATATGCACATATTTGTGCACATCCATTTGTACAAATATAATAATTTTACAACCAATCGTTAAACATTTAATATTACAAAATAATGTATTACCATCAGTACCATAAAAGCCACTAGCAAAAAAAGTCTTACATTTTAAACTTTACACGACATTGATATATACAGAGTTATGTGGGTTTTAATTTCAAAGCAGAACTACAAGACCATTACTAAGAACTGTAATTGTTTTATATAAATTTATTAAAGAATATTTTTCCGGAAGTTATGCTATAAAGAGGAAATTTCGTTCCTTTTTTTTCTGAAAAATTAATAAAATTGGAAGATACAATATAAGACATTGTTGGGTTGCTTTAGAATTTATGTAATTTGGGGGTTTGAAATTTACTTTTATTTATTTTTCCCTGACTCAATATTCTCAATTTGATAATATATAAATAATATTTATTGTTTTTTTCATTTTTTCTTTAAATAGAATACTTTTAATATTCTAAATTAATTTGCTTTATAATATTCTGAATTAAAAATGTTCCAATCTCTAAATTAATATTACTTTTGATTTGTAAATTTATAAAAATGATTATTTATTTGATTCCCCTTAAAATTCCCTTTAATTTGATGCATCATTTTCCTATTTTGGTTAGAAATTCCGTTTGTTCTATAGTTTTCAGTTATTTCCATGTATAGTGCGTTTCAAAAATTTCAGTTGCGGCCATTTTGGAATCTTGGCTTTGCGCGCATTTTACCGCGATTGATGCGACGCTTAAGTGATTTTCGCGCCTCTTCGGAATTCGTGAATTATTTTAAATTGGTTCGCGTTTTTCCGTATCGTCTGCTATCGGAGTTTTGAGCTTTAATTTTGTCAATTCTAATTTCGGTAAGCTGATTTTAATTTATGCCGGTTTTCTAAACTCTTTCGATTTCCGCATGTATAAATACGCTCGCGGAATTTTTCAGTTTCAGTTTTTTTTTTAAATTCCGTGTTTTCAGTTTGCGCGAGAAGCGCGCCGTTCACTTTTCGAATGGAACTTGTGTTCCACGCGATGGGTTTCTATGGAACATTAAGTTCTTTGCGATATTTTTTTAACACTTTTTTTTCTTTTTTAATGAAGGTTTTATTTATTTTTATGACCTAATTTATGGCGTGATTCATGAAAAAATGTGTTTTGAGAAATTTTACATGTGCTACGCGAAAGAAGCGTCTCTGGAGTTTTCTTCCCAGCTGTTTTAAGAAGATCCAAGCGTTCCCGTTGTAGATGTTTGGCCATTTAACTGAATCTTCTCCGGAATAAAATATGGTGATCCCAAGAAAACCAGTCTGGATAATTTTTTGTCTTTCCAGTGAAACTCCGAATTTGGAACTTTTCCCCGTTTACTTTGCAGGCTATCTCCACTCTGTCTGATGACTCGGTTGGGTGAATGTAAATATTGTTTTAAACTCGAAATTTCTTAAATTCTGAACATATGATTTCTCAATATTTGAAATGTATAATTTAAATTTTATTCTTTGAATTTAAAATTCTAAACCTTTATTTCTCAGAGCAATTTTCTAAACATTCCTAAATTTATTAGAGCCAGGGAAAATTCTTAATGTTTTTAAATTTAATATTCTTTTGTTAATATTTCATGATGGGATTTAAATAGATTTTTCTAGAATAAAGTTTTTTATATAGATTCTTTAATATTAACTAAGCTGACAAATTCTAAAATTCTAATGTCTGTGATAAATTTAATTTAAACTTATTAATTCTTCCTGATTTGCCTGCCTGTGAGCAGGGTTTTTGTAATTTGTTCTTTGAATTAATTTGAAGGTTCAATTTAATAAACTAATTTTCTTTAAACTAATTATTATGTCTTCCTTTATAATTTTACACACAATAACATCAACCTGTTGAAGACCCAGACCGTCCGACTCGTCCTAAGCCGCTTGGACGTCCTAAGCCGTCGATCCGGACGTCCTAAGTCGCTTGGACGTCCTAAGCCGTCGATCAGCCGTTTGGACGACCGGGGATATCAACCTGTGTAACAGTTACCTGCTTAATAATTACCATATTAGATGCCAACCTGCGCATTAAATAGTTTATACAACGCCGAATAATATTACGGTAGTAAGAATACGCAATTTTATAAATTTTTATCAAATCCTAAATGTATGAATACCGCGAGAACAGTATGTATTAACTTTCAATAAATGATACTTCACTTACTTTAATGCCCACCTGGGAACACCGCGTGCTGTTGGTACATTTCGGATGCGGTAGCCCGGTGGTTTGCGTGCTGGATTTGCACGCTGCCACAACTGCCGCCGTGTTCATGCGGAGTACGATCACGTTAAACATGTGGGTCCGTAAGTCCTTCCGAGAGGTTGGTGGTAGGGGAAGGAGGGTACGGTCTCCGTGGATGCCTCTCCCACTGGGTTCCGGTCTAATTTGGGTGGCACTTCCCGGCCGTCCAAACAGTTACCTTACACCTTTCTGGTAGGTCGGACTGTCTGGGTCTCAACAACAACTTACTTTAATGCAATAAAATGTATTAAACATGAATATTTATTTTATATAATATAACATATTTTTAGGGCTTATTTTCATTTCGAAAAACGGTGTTCAGAAATGTTATTCATAAGTCATGACAACGCTTCCATTACCCAGAAGGAAATAAAATGAAAAATTCCATTTATACCTCTACTGACAAAATACAACATTTGATTTTATTTTGTAAAAATCCGTTAATTGATATTTGGCAAATTTATCTTAATGAATATATCTCCCCTCGTACTCATGATCCCTCTAGAGTTAATTCTTTTCTTTCAACTGTTGAAGTATGAGCATCGTCCGAAGGTACAAGGCTACCATACTAAATTCTGTTGGGTCCCAGGATATGTTGGTATCAAAGGAAATGAATTAGCAGACATTACTGCTAAATCAGCTACTCAAACTTTAAATCTGAATATTCATTTAACTGACATCAAACAATTCGTTTCATTAAATATTCATGACAAATGGCAGTATTCCTGGAATCAGCAATGTCATAATAAATTATAGAGATAAAGCCTTAATACAAAAATGGACTGGTTTCCAATGTAGAAAACTTGATATAATTTTAACTCATTTACGCATTAGTCACACTAGTTTTACACATAGTTCTTTTCTTTTAGGAGAAATTGAACCTTTTTGTAATGTTTGTCAAACAGCAGCGAATGTAAAATATATTTTAATTACTTGTACTAACTATAAACAGTTCGTTTTAAGCATTTCAAGACTTACACTGTAATTTTAGCAGAATTGATTATCGAAAATCCTCATTTGGGGATCTTTCCGTTTTTATTGGACATCAGTTTTTACCATCTTATTTAACTTCACTTTCCATAACTTTCTATTGTTGTGTTTTATTCACACATTATCACCCTTTTAAATTATACACCTGTTTTTATTCTTTGCTAATACGAGTATCTGTATTTTAATATCATATGTCTAACACAGTATATCCTCTTTGGATCTTATACCAAGAAACCCTAATCAACCAACCAACTTTCAATCGTTAATCCCAAACTACATATTTTAAATATACTTTTTAACTAGGTCATTGAATCCATTATTTATATTACTTACATATTAAATCAGCTTTAATTGCATTTGAAATCATTTCGGCGATGTTGACCATTATAAATATTTTTCTTGTCCCCATCCCAAAAAATTTCATCCATCTAAACCATCTCCTGATAATCAACCATTACGGTTTTCAAATATTTGTAAAAATAGAAAATCTATCAACAGAGTTAAAAAGTGTATTCTTATTTAAAAAAATATTAGTGATGGTATTAACTGATTTACTGGTTTATGACTTACCTATGCTTTTAATTATCTTCTGATCAATAAAACATGGGTTAAATTTTAGCATTATTCTAAATTTGTTCGTAAATATTAATGTGAATAACATCTATATTTGGGGTTTCACTGCCAGATAACGGCTCGTTATGAAAAATTCATAATAAACACTTTGGACGCTTATATCCCCGAACTTAATACATAATAATGTAAATCATTTTTCTTGTTTTGTAGGAAATCGGGTCCAGATTCAGAATATATAAAAACACAATTTCAATATTTTAACATTTTAAAAAATTTTTATTTTACGAAAAACTTAAAAAAGAAACTTTCTGAGCGAGTGTTTATACATTTTTCTAACTTTTACTCAAAATATATAGTAAGCTATGAAAGATAGATACAAAATAATAAACGACAAATATGTGTACTAGAAAATTTAGTATTAAAACATATATTTATTATTGAAAAAAGCTCTTATAGTTTTCGAGTCATCGTCTTATTAAGTTGAAGAAGGTTAAAAATTTTCAGTTTTTCAAGTTTGTAATGCTAAGAAGTGCTAAGTGCTTGCAATGCTAAGTTTGCAGCTCTTTGGAAGAGCTTTATAAGTGTATATATTTAGATTTTGGATCCAGCTCTATTTTTTTTGATAAAGAAACTTAAAAAGAACTAAATTACATATACAAAATAATATTAAACTAAGAAAAAGAAAAACACTTAAAGAATTAACTTCCTAACGAGTTTTTTTTTCACATCAAAATATCTTCGAAATTATAAAATATGGATATACATAGCAAGCAATAATTAAGAAATTTTGTTTCTACATCTATGTATGAGGAAATTTAGTTTCTACATCTATATATAAGTAAATTTAGTTTCTACATCTATGTATGAGGACATTTAGTTTCTAAATCTATATTTTTAAAAAAAGTTCTTATAGTTTATGAGTAATCGTTTTATCAAGTCAAAGAAGTATGAAAATTTTACGTTTTTCAAGTTTGTAATCGCAAAAACACTTTGAACAAAAGTCTTATATCTTAAAAACTAAAAGTGATGGCTATAAACAATAGGCAAGAATTTGTAGCTCTTTGAAAGCCCCAAAAGTGTATATAATCACGTATTGGATAGAGTTCACTTTTTCCGATATTTAAAAAATTGAGTTTTATTTCACAAAAGTTATTCACGCAAATCCATTTCGGCTCCATGGGACAGGAGCCACCGTCGAGTATTTTGTTTTTCTTTCTTTTTTACATTTTTTTAAAACTGTTTCAAACCTTTCATTCAAAATTATTTTCCTACATTTTTATATCATTTTATTTATTTTCATATTAGTATTAATTGATCTACAAATTGTATGTTTATGTATTTATGTATATTTATGTATTTATGTGTTTATGTACTGTTTTTTTAAGTGTGTGTTTTTCCGATCGTTCATTGTAACTGCTCTACGCCCTTTGGTTGATCTAGGTTGCCTGGGAAATAAATAAATAAGATAACAATGAACTCAGCTGCACAAAATAGTAGAAGGACAGAATTGCAAAAAGTCCCACGAAAACGGCAATTGCTATAGCTAGGGAATACAGTGCCCAGAGTGCGTCCTCCCGAGTTAAGGAAATCCTCAAGTTCGAATTTTCATTCCATCAAAGCCCCAGCCATAGGGATGTGTTCAAGAATATATTCACAATGAAGAGTCCAAGGATTACCTGCTAAACAAAAACACCAGTTACGATGATTTTGGGCACATATTCAGAATCAGGTGCGCTCCGGCACCTGAAAGAATTCAGTACTTACAGTGATGAGAGGAATCCATCAGCCTGTAATGGCAGCAATAACATTTGTTGCAATCCGCCCTATGGCGGACAAAAACGTATTTATTATTTTTATGGCTGCGAAAAATGTCTATGAAAATTTCAACAATAATTTTTAACATTTTTCATACGAAGCAAACGGGGATAAACTTCAAAAATAATACCTAGTAAGTTAATAACACAACATGTTGTTGTTGATACCCAGACCGTCCGACCTACCAGAAAGGTGTAAGGCAACCGTTTGGACGGCCGGGAAGTGCCACCCAATTTAGACCAGAACCCAGTGGGGGAGGCATCCACAGGGACCGTACCCTCCTTCCCCTAACACCAACCTCTCGGAAAGACTTACGGACCCACATGTTTAACATGATCGTACTCCGCGTGAACACGGCGGCAGTTTTGACAGTGGCGGGAATCGAACCCGGGCCTACCGAGTGCAATTCCCGCGCGCAAACCACTGGGCTACCGCGTCCTAACACAACATGTGCACTTTTTATTCTCACGAACTTAAAATTTTGAAAATAATCCTTTATTCTATTATTTCTCCACTTGATATATAAAAAAACATATTAACCAACACGAAATGCCGTCATATACATAAATCTCGCTCTTCCGAAAACAAATTAAATATACTTTTATATTGTAAAGATGATTGAAAATTCTAGAAGTTGAAAGTATGGTTTTTGTGAGAGTATGGCAAAAATGATGAATGAAACAATGCCCTGGATGCAGATTTGAATGAAGAAAAAGTTGAATTACTTTACAAATATGTCTGAGAGCAATATTTATTCTAAAATGAAAGAGAAACTTTCCATTGTCTTCAATTTATGGAATGTTGTATGAAATTGGAGTGCGTATTGAGTAATGCAATGAAAAGTTTGAAGTATTGTTCGATCGATTTCAAAATATATTTATAAAGTGAAGGTATTGAACACAAGAAGCCGACTATTGAACACCGACCTTTCCTAGATCACAAAAATTTCGAATTCCGCATTGGCGCATGCCGGCTATTGCGAGGATGTCTGTTTCGTTTCCCGCATAAGAGGGGGGGGGGGGCGCCCTGCGTGGCTGCGTGCCTGTAGTGGTTCAAAATCCCTTTTAAACTAAAGCTACCGGTATAAATAATCGCAAGATGTGACAAAAATGGCTCTGTATACCGAATTTTTACTGCCTTTTAAAAAATCAATGTTTTCTACATAACAAACATAATATAAAATGAAAAAACATTACAAAAACTGGCAAAATTCTTAATTTCATATTAATTTCAGCTTCATTTATCCATTTACTATTTTATATTTACGAGCAATTTCGTTCGACATTTTGGAAATGGTCCCAGATAAGAGTAATAATGATTAAATTTCGCATGAAATTTGGTAGCTCACACAATACTGCACGGATGAAACTGAAATTTTGAATACAGATGTTTCAGGCGCAGCTGCATCGAAGGGTGCCAAAAATAATAGCTGTTTCTACTCATAAATTTTGTGAAGATTGATTTAATAATTAATGATAAATATTTCAAACATGTTTGAGTATTAAAATTTATATGAATTTTGTTTGTGTTCTTTAGTAGAAAAGTATGCAGAAACAATTTCCCCGGAAAACTGATTTATTGCGAATATACATATCCCAAAAACTGGAAAACCAAACATATTTAACATTTGGATCAGCAAATTTCAAACACTTAAAAACAGGTGAAAAATACTTTTAAAATGGTAAACTGTTTTAGTTTAATCCGCTGAAAATCTTCTAAAGAATCTAAATATGAAATGGTCCATAGGGGGTTGACAATTTTGGAGTTAGTGCCAAAATTACTATGAACGGTTTTTTTCTGAGATGTAAATTGTGGATTTATTTACAGCTATATGTGGCAATAGCTTGTGCTGTGTTCAGCCACCGTCTCTGATCGAAACAGGTGTCTTCATCTCTCGATTAAAATGACGTATACAGTGAGTTGTGGAAGTTTCTCCTTGTTCTCACATCATTGCAAAGAGCCCTTTTCCGTTCTACTGACCATTGAATAATATAATGGCACATGTATGACAGCCTCATACTGTTACAAAAGGAAATGCAAGTATTTTTCATGAAATTCATAACCATCTCCACAACTATAAAAAATCTGATGTGAGCAACACATGACTTTCCTTATATAATGCAATGAATTTACTACTTTTACAGTTAAAAAAATGTTATTCTTATAGTAGATACTTATATTCTTTCCAAGACATCGAATTTTCTTCAATTAGTCGTCATTTTGATTGATTTAGCGTCATTTTTATACATTTGGCGAGATTTTTGTTAATTTGGCAATACTTAAAAAAGTCACTAAGTTGGCGACATTTCGCCAAATTCGTCGCCAAAATTTCGCCAAGCGTTATGGACGAAGAAATAAGTTATTCTTACAGCAGATAAATAACTATTGGCTTTCAAATACAAAAGTATTACTCAAAGTATATTTTTTCATGAATGGAACGAGCTAGATCCACGAGAATGATGTCACCCAATTTATCTCATGGTGTTACACCTGAAAAGTGAACATGTTTCTCAATAGGAAATATTTTTTTTTATTTTATGACTTTTGATAATTTTTTTGAAAAATGTGCAATATCTCGAGAACGGTGCTAGAACTGTGCGAGAACTGATATCTGAAAAATGTGCAATATCTCGAATTCTAAAATTTATGTCAATCGTTTTCTAATGAAAAATTACATAAGAAATGTCTATTTGCGTAACTTTATTAGCGGTTTTGATTTTTTGACGAATTTTTCAAAATTTCACTCAAAAATTTAGGCGGGTTCTGAACACTCGATTGCGTATAAAAACAATAGGCTTCCAGTGTTTACGAATTGTGATTTTTATACCAAATTTCTTTCGAATCGGTCCATTCGTTCGTCAGTTATCGTCTCCACAGACTCACTGACAAACACACACAGACTTTCACACACACACACATACTTTCACACACACACACACACACACACACACAGACAGACATCACTTCAAAAATGTTTGATTTGTGATTCAGGGATGCTTGAAACGTGCTCTCCCGTCGAAAACTCGAATTCGAATTTTCGACCCCGTCACAATACTTTCCTTATACATTATGTATATAAGGAAAGTAATAATAAAATACGTAAGTGTTCAACATGAGGCTAGACTGACGATTCTATTGGTTTTTCTGCGTTTTATTACTTTCCTTATATACATAATGTATAAGGAAAGTATTGTGACGGGGTCTAAAATTCAAATTCGAGTTTTCGACGGGAGAGCACGTTTCAAGCATCCCTGATCACGAAACAAACATTTTTGAAGTGATGTCTGTGTGTGTGTGTGTGTCAGTGAGTCTGTGGAGTCGATAACTGACGAACGAATGGACCGATTCGAATGGAATTTGGTACAAAAATCACAATCCGTAAACACTGGAAGTCTATTGTTTTTATGCGCAATCGATTGTTTAGAACACCCCAAAATTTTCGAGTGAAATTTTGAAAAAATCGTCAAAAATCAAAACCGCTAATAAAGTTACGCAAGTAGACATTTCTTATGTAATTTTTCATTAGGAAACGATTGAAATAAATTTTGGAACGCTAACATGAACCGTTCTCGAGATATTGCACATTTTTCAAAAAAATGATCAAAAAGTTATATAAAATAAAAAAAAATATTTCCTATTGAGAAACATGTTCACTTTTCATATGTAATACCATGTGATAAATTGGGTGACATCATTCTCGTGGATCTAGCTCGTTCCATTCCTGAAAAAATATACTTTGAGTAATACTTTTGTATTTGAACGCCAGTAGTCATTTATCTGCTGTAAGAATAACTTATTTCTCCGTCCATAACGCTTGGCGAGATTTTGGCGACGAATTTGACGGAATGTCGCCAACTTGGCGACAATTTTAATTGTTGCCAAATTAACAAAAATCTCGCCAAATTGATAAAAATGACGCTAAATCAATGAAAATGACGATTAATTGAAGAAAATTCAATATCTTGGAAATAATATAAGTATCTACTATAAGAATAACGTTTTTTTAACTGTAAAAGTTGTAAATTCATTGCATTATATAAGGAAAGTCATGTGTTGTCCATGTTGGGGGGTAAAAGAACATTATATGATATACTAAAACATTCTAAATGATTCCAAGTTCTCAAAATTAACACTGAAAGTTTTCAAAGTTCTTAAAGCTCTTAAAACCTAAAAATCATTTTAGAAATAAACTGAATTCTTAAATAAACTGAAAGTGTTAAATAAACAGAAAGTTGACCTATTGACCAGTTTCCGTACGTGTACAAATATGTACTCTACATGTAATTAAATGGAACTTTCCTAAAAATAAAAACATTAAAAGTAAAAGAGAGAGAGAACACAGAATTTAGGTTTTCAAAATCTAACGTTTATTAAAATTTAAACTTCATTTTTAAAATAATTTTTAAAACATTTTACATCTCATTAACTAAAATCAAACATCTTAAATAATAAAAATAAATGGAATGGCCGGTCGTATAGTGGTAGAAAAACGTTAGAATATTAAATTTTAAAGTTAACAATATTAAACTTATTCAATTATTTGTCGAAACTAGAATTTTAGATAAAAAAAACATAAGTTAGCCAAAAGGGAATTTAGAACAAAATTTAAAAGATAACCACAGGTTCAGGTGACCTAAAGTATATAAGTCTAAAGGGGTCTTATTCTACTAACACAATTAAACTGAAAACAATTGGAATATAAACATATTTTAACTATTGAGAGATATAATTAGCAAAGGTTTCACCAAATGCTCCAAGGAACTGCAAGGATCAGCAGGAAGGAACTTCACAGGGAAAAGTCACCAAAGATCCCAAGGAACACCTCTTGAAACGCAGAACACAGCAAAGGAGAATTATGTCCATCTCTAGAGAGGAAAATCTTTAACCGGATCCTTTTTCCAAGGGGATATTCCCAAACAGGATGTTTAGTAACGATGGAATTAAGCGATTTCTTCCAAACAGTGGTAGCTGACTTTTGGCATCAGAACAGAATACAGACCATATGTCCGTCTTACTTTTCGGAAATGTGCATTCCATCCATCATAAGCAGAGCTACACTGCTTGACAAGATAAATAAACTCTTAATTGGCCGGTAAGGATTCCTCGGCCGACATCGTAAACAGCTGGGAACACGGTGGATTACAAATTAAATGACTGAAGAGGCAAGAAATCAAAACATCCAGTCTGTATAGACACAACAATTCTCAGCCATCAGACGCAACATTTTCAACAGCTCTTGAATGTTTAGATTAAAATTCGAATAATAAATAAACAGAGCACAATTAATGGGCCGGGAATAAAAAAAAAGAACTTTCGTTCCTCAGAACGCTCGCCGGATTCGAACTACGGCTCGCGCCGAAGCGCTGAAAACAACTTTGACAGATCACATCTTAGGTTCTAATTCCGAAGGAAGAGCAAAAGAGCAAAAGGGAAGAAAAAAGAGAGCGAAAAAACGTGCGATTTTGCTTATATACTGCGAAACATCGCTGCCACAGATTGTAAACAAAATTATCGATGAACGATAAAATAATTACTGACAGACGATTTTAATATTACGATCAACCAATTAAAAACTCGAAATTTTAAAGAAGAGCAATGGAATTTCGGAGCAGACGAAAATTAAAAAGAAATGAAGTGAAACGATTTGGAAAATACGAATTCGGCAACAATTTAAATATGGACGATTCTGAAATATTTAAAAAGCTGAAAATAGAATAAAACTGTAAAATTGCGATGAATTAACCAATTTTTAACCGAGGGCAATAAATTTGGAATCAAATTAAAGGGAATAAAAAGGGCAATAAATGGAATTGCAAATTAGCAAATTTAAATAAATTTAAATTGCTAAAACCTAAAAAGAACGAACTTTTGCCGTTTTTAACACAAAACCTATTGAAAAGAACCTATTTGAACAAAGAATATCAAAAACCTAAACAATTGGAAGATGAATAACTAAAAGAGAATGGCTATGTAAACAAGACCCCTGAAGACATTTAGACAAAAAGCAAAACTAACATTGTTAAATATCCAAAAGTATAACCCAACATCCACATCAGATATTTTCTTTTGTCACAGAATGCGCTCATTGACACAACGGAATTTATTGCATGCAGTTTATAGTTGTAAAATTACTAGATATAGCCTCACATTTAATAATAAGAAAAAGGAAGGTTAATAAACAAACAGATAGAGAAAAAATGGCTACGGCCGGATAGAATCACAAATGTTCTGATCGCATCAGATTCAGACTTTAGATTGCAAAATACGTTTGGATTGGAACCCAATTCATACTCATTGATTCTGTGTGAGAAACCATACAAACCTGTACCGATATGGTCAAAATGGTGTAGCCGATAGTTTAACTAAACACAATCCTAAACGGCTCTTTTGATTCCTGGTTCTAACCAAGTACTGTCTTTATATGAAAGTGTCTAATGCTCTGCAAACTTTTACCAACCCAAAGCACAATTCTTATGTCTAGTTAGCCTGCACTTCGTATTTCTTGTACGGTGATTATTTTCTGTATGTGTGGTTAACCTAACTAGACACTAAAGAAATATAGAAAAACTATAAACCTCCGCCGCCAAGTTAATATAGTCCATCTATTTAACTCTATTAACAACTAAAAAATAAAATTTTGCAATATTAAAACGATAGTTTAAGTTCAAGTCAACAGATTCAAATAATTAAAATTCAAAATTATAATCATGTTTTTTCATACTTCAACAGTAAAAGTATTTTAAATTGATATTCAAAATGAATACTGTTGTTATGGAAACCATCTAATTACTGTATGTATAATGGGCGACTGAAAACAAAACTCAGCAATTAGCCAGTCATAGCGACCACAAAGTGTTCAAGTTAGCGAGTTTAATAACATCTTGTACAAAATGGTTTTAACAACCTCAGTTGAAATACATTAACTGTTCTAGTATAGAACAAAAACTGTTTTCTTTTTCTCTTTCTTTTCATAAACTTAAATGGGCACATTTCCAATTTCAATTACATTTATATTCCATCGTGAACGAAGCCACACCTGGAAATGCATTTTCGGCAGACATCATACATAATTAATGCTTATCTTTTGTTTCTATAGTGTTAAACCACACCTTGACAACTCGGTATTGACAGAAACTTCGCAAACTGTTGTTGGACACGCATAGGTAGGAACTGTAATAGTAATTAGTATGAGATAAAAAAATATATAGGTATATTTTATGCTCCAATAAATGACTTTGTTCTACAAACTTCTAAATTTCAAATTCATGCGAATATGAAATACTGTTTATGACTCCAACTCGGTAAAGATCAATGAAAAGGTTGAAGATACTGAATAGAGTGGGTAATATATGACTTTCACTACATAATACAATGATAACACTTTTCCCAATTAGCAAACAATGTACAAGATTAACGGCACAATGTTTTTGTCGAATACTATATTCCAAATTAATGCATAAATATGAAGTATATTTTACAGTTCTGTTAGCATGAAAACTATCGTATGTAATATAATATTCCATCTTCAATCACTATATGCTGCCTTATTTTCAACGTTTTCAAACATTTTAGTGTAAAAATAAATTATTCATGAACATTATTTTCAATAGCTTAATCAAAAAAGTAGCCAGCAGACGATTACGATATTTGAAGCGTAACTCTGTTACAATGGTTACAAATGGAATCAAAAACTGCATAAAATTTATATTATAAAATATAATAAAAAAATGGTCTGCTTGAACTACGAATAAAAATATCTGAAGAGCAATAGATTGTACACCAATAGAATGAATTAAGAAAACTTAAGATGTTTTTCTTCGCGTGATGGAACGAATTTTGTTTGTCTAGCTGTTTTTGAGTTATAGCCATACAAATGTTGGGAAAAAAACTTCGAAATTTACAAATTTGTAGAATCAAATTACCAGATTTCAGATATTTCTCACTAATTGTAAGTCAAGTCCTACGTGTATGCAAAATTTGAAGTTTCTGCCTTCAGCAGCTTGGGCTGTAAAGTTAGCACTTAATTAGTCAGTCTCATTCAACTATATCATACAGATACGCATATTCATTAGGTTGACCTTATTCATTACATGGGTAGTTCTACATATCTCATGAGTATCGCGGACACAAATGCTGGAGTGTACGAACATTTTCAGGCCTAAGAATGTAATTGATATTATTTAGAAATTAGAGCGAGAAAAAAATATGGAAACACGAAAATAAAGAAACAGTTGTATAAAGAAATCCAGTACCCAAGATAAAAACTACTAGTGAAATTATATTTTATTTCTTAACTCCAACAATTATTGCAGGCTACCATTATAAGTCGGCTCGTGTAGTTTTAAAAATCTTCAATTCTGTACATTTCACGTAACTTGCAAGTTGCGTAGTCACGTTTCTTGATAAAAAGACTAAAAATACTGACATGATGCGCACATTTGTCAATTATTATAAATCTTATATATTTAGTTTTTACTATTTTTCTGGAATTTAAGTTATTTAGGAATATAGCTAAATTATTCACAAAGTATTAATAAAAATAATTAATTTATAATAGTTGTCAATGCACTTAAAAAACAAAATTGAATTGGATAATCATGGCCTGTGCTCAGATTAGGGAACCGGTTTCGATCTCGCAAGTAATGATCTCAACCCAATAGCCGTTGCTGCAGACACAGGAAGAAAACGTGCATTTCAACTACTCCAAAATTTTATCTACAAATAAAATCAAATTCAAAGTTTAAGTGCAATCATCTTAACAGCTTTTCCAACGCCACTTTAAAAGAAAATATTTTTAATTTGAAGAATTTTTCTTATGCATTCAAATTGATACAGCACCTCCACATCGCCATATCTGTTAGTATCTATGTATGTTTTTAACATATTACAATAATGATAATTTTTGCACAACTTCAACACAAATCAAAACATATTTTACGTAAAAAGTATTTATATATTATATTAACATCATGGTCATATTTTGAACGACTCCACAATATAAATCTAGGGGCGCGGTAGCCCATTGGTTAGCGCGCTGGAGTTGCACTCGGTAAGCCCGGGTCCGATTCCAGCCACTGCCAAAACTGCCGCCGTGTTCATGCGGAGTACGATCACGTTAAACATGTGGGTCCGAAAGTCCTTCCGAGAGGTTGGTGGTAGGGGAAGGAGGGTACGGTCCCTGTGGATGCCTCCCCCACTGGGTTCCGGTCTAAATTGGGTGGCACTTCCCGACCGTCCAAACAGTTACCTTACACCTTTCTGGTAGGTCGGACGGTCTGGGTTTCAACAACAACAACAATATAAATCTAAACACATGTTTCATAAAAAGATTTATATCTAATTCCTAAAACACAAATTATTACAAACAGACTGAAGTAAGTATGTCATATCATAATCCCCATAAGTACATGTATAGTAACTAGACGATATAAACTGTAATTAAACCTAGTCCCTTTTAAATCGGAGTGAAAGTGGTATGAGTCCGTTTAGAGCACATATTTGCCCAAACGTTCTTAAGACCGCCCTATTGCAGAGCTGCCCAACATCTTTGTATTTGCAATCTACTTTTTATATAAAGTCAAGTAATCTTTACAATTTTTTAATAAGTAATTATTTTTCTTTCTTTTTGGTAGTTAACAATTTCCAAAAAGATTTACAAATATTTAAATTCCTGAATAAACCATGAAACAAATATATCCGGAACAATTTATTGTCTATTATAATTCCTAAATATTTAAATAAATTTTTGATAGTTAATAATTCCCGAAAAGATATATAAACGTTTAAATTCCTATATAAATGAACCATGAAACAAATATATCCAGGACAATGTATTGTCTATTATAATTCCTAAATATTTAAGGTCTTTAGTAATTTTTAGTAATTTATTATTCAATTTAAACATAGGGTTTTGTTAAAATGGCCTCACCTCGCCAAAAGCTATTGAGCTGTATTTTTCAGATAATAATTCATTAGTGTTAACTTCAAGACACCTACGCTTTTCACCAAACGTTACTATAGCAAATTCGTCAGCATAAGTAAGAACATTATTATAATATATAACCCGAAGAATGGGGGCAATAACTGATCCCTGCAGAGAGCCTTTAGAAATTATTTCAGATATAGAAATATTGTACTCTAGAAAAGTAATAGAGGGGTTATCTAAATACGAATATATAAAATTTTGAAACGGAAAGTTGAAATTTAATTTATTCATAATATCAAGAAGGACAATGCAACCCATATTGTTAAACGCATGTTTAAGTTTATTACTGCTTTGAATAAAGAGTTAATTTTAATTAAATTCCGACTCATAACTGTATCCTGGGAATGCCCACTCTTCCAGAGGTTAAGCCGTAATCGTATTGTTTGTTCTGTTATAAGCGAAAATATTCCGTTAAAAGAGTTCAGATACACTTGTTTCTAATTGTGTACGTTTATATTTCGGATCAATTAATATAAAAATTTCCTTCAAGAATCGGAAAATTAAAAAAAAATTCCGAAGATATCAACTATTTTTCCTTTTTGATCCATCCATCGACCGATTTAATATATTCTCAAGAAGTAAAACGAACTTCAGTAGTTAAGATAAACACATTAGTGGGAAGACAAACGAAACTTTCAACATCAAACATAATCCAATTAGTCTTATAGTCGAGTGCAATTTATTGAATTTATCGAACAAATTATCAAGTGTATAAAAAATTCACTAAAACTGTTCTCTTAACACTTAATCTACCAGCTTCAGTTTCATTGCCTACACGGCTAACTTGAGTGCAGATTCTCGCCAAATATACCGGCTCTATTTTACTTATTGTGTGAGATATTATAGTGGTAATCCCGAATAATGTTTTGTATATACTATCGTATATGTTTTGTATACCCTATAACATCATTATTGTCACTGTAGTCGCTGCTATCGTTGCTCAGAAAACAATTAGAACACTCTGACAAAGAATCTAGATAAATTTCTTTAGTTTCATTATCAGGATTCCCTTTCTCTGGGTTTTAGATCAAGAAAACTAAAAATTATTTAAATCCATAAGGACACGAGCCCAACACAAGCGTCGTCTTGAAACCACTAATGAAACTACACATCTACGCTTTAAAAGTTACTGCAAAAAAAGAAAAGCCTATTATTCGTCTCTGTAGTATCGGTATTTCATAAGTTCTTAATTTTTCTGTTTTAAATGTATTTTCATGCTGAATGTAATTGTAAAATATATTCCGTTTTAAATGTTCGTCTGATTGTGAAAGAATCCGCACGCTGTCCTGACTTTCTCTTTTGCGATATCACTTCCGCATTCTGAGAGAGTCCGCTGTGTTGTTGTTGTTGAGACCCAGGCCGTCCGACCTACCAGAAAGGTGTAAGGTAACTGTTTGGACGGCCGGGAAGTGCCACCCAATTTAGACCGGAACCCAGTAGGGGAGGCATCCACAGGGACGGTACCCTCCTACCCCAACCTCTCGGAAGGACTTACGGACCCACATGTTTAACGTGATCGTACTCCGCATGAACATGGCGGCAGATGTGGCAGCGTGCAAATCCAGCGAGCAAACCACCAGGCTACCGCGTCCGAAAGGTGCCAACAGCACGCGGTGTTTACAAGTGGTCACCCACCCAAGTACTAACCGCGCCCGATGCTGCCTGACTTCGGTGATCTAACGAGAACCGGTGTTTTCAGCACGGTACGGCCGTTGGCGAGAGTCTGTTGTGTTGTTGTTGAGACCCAGACCGTCCGACCTACCAGAAAGGTGTAAGGTAACTGTATGGACGGCCGGGAAGTGCCACCCAATTTAGACCGGAACCCAGTGGGGGAGGCATCCACAGGGACCGTACCCTCCTTCCCCTACCACCAACCTCTCGGAAGGACTTACGGACCCACATGTTTAACGTGATCGTACTCCGCATGAACACGGCGGCATTTGTGGTAGCGTGCAAATCTAGCGCGCAAACCACGGGGATACCGCACCCGAGATGGCCAACAGCACCGGTGTTTTCAGGACGGTACGGCCGTTGGCCTAGAGTCTGTTGTGTGTAGATGTATCAGTTTTTTTGTTTGATTCTTCTTTAGCGCGTTAGTTGAAAAATACTGTACATATGTAGCTCGCCTTGGATAGCAGAGTTTTTAAAGTGCGTGATGTTTTTCTGACGTCACGACGGTATCGGTGTAAAAAGGACGCTATGGTTTCGAGGAGATAAAACAAAGGAAGCGTACGAGATGGACCTATTGCCGGTCCGGTCTAAATTTTATAAAATTCTAAATTCCAAGCTAAAAATTTAAATTGTAATCCCATTTCACTTTATCAAAATCATCTGAGGACCAAAATCATCTGATATTCTGTACTTAAAATTTAACAATTTTAAGAAAGATTTATTTGGAAAAGACTTGGCTTTAGCTATGCGCCATACCGGCCTGAATTTTAATTAGAAGTGTAAATGACATTTGTTATTGGATTCAACATAAATAAAAATAATACTGTTAGTAAATCGCCAAGTAGAAATGATATTAAGGTAAAATTGATAATATTATGAGTTACCTTCAAATGCTGAAAATATGTTTCTGCGTGAATTTATGTAATACCGAAATTTGATTATGATTTAACATATTAAAGTAAAGAATTTTAACATCAAAAGTTTGGTAATTATTCTGTGTACATTTCTCTCTTGCCATATTTTAATATTCCAGCCATTGGTGAATCCTGACGACCACCACCAGGGAAGACGAACCACTTGGTTATATGAACCACTATTACGGATACTTTCAGTTATTACAGTCAATCAGTTAACATCAATTTTTATCATCTTTATTTTTTTTAGTAAATTGGTACTATTTCATTGACATAATGCTAAATTTAGTCTTTAACGCATTTTTACAAAGTTCGTGCTATTTCATTAGCATAATTTTAAAATCAAGAACAAACAATTTTGCCGTCTTCAATTTTTTTAATTAAGTTAGTACTATTTCGTTTTCATATACTAAAAGCAAGGATGCGCATTTTATAGTCCCTAATTCTTGTGGTAAGTTCATACTATTTCATCTACACATTGCTAAAATAAAGGATTCACATTTTTATCGTATTTAATAGCAAGTTCACACTATTTCATTTGCGAAATTCTAAAATCGAGGACCAATCGAATGCCAATAATTGAAAATTTAAGATTTTCATGCATTTTTCTATGGGAAAATTTTATGATTCCCTGAACTATGACAATCCTAGTTGCATGTCAATATTGGCACATTACTGACAGCCAATAAAAACCCAGTATTGGACCAATATGAAATGGTGGGCATTTTGACTATATTAGGTTGATATTAGCAGACCTGTGCTGTGACAGGGGGACGTTTCGCCCTACGCCTCCCTGTCCTTCTCCGCCTGAGGCGCCTTAAGCCAACGATATAAATTGTGACAGTATTTAATTAGCATGTACAAAATAAAATTAAATGTTTAAAAGTTTTTGTAATAAAATTATTTCTTTTTCTCTAGCGTGCGTTCTAATTTTTGAAAAACAAAAATTACTACACTGTTAGAAAGAATAATATTTTAAAAAGTTTAATATTTTGCACAAAGTTTATTATTTTAAATATCTATTAACTTTGAGACAGTTTTAACATTAGGTTCCTTAATTCCGAATTCCACCCACATGGGCGACGAATCGTCTGTGATTTCTGAATAAGGGCGACATTGAGACTGCTTTTGCTAGCATCATTCATTGATATTTTCTGTTCACCCCCGTTGACGGAAAAAAACGATCTTAAAGAATATTATCGACTTTTCATGTTCAGAGTAACCAGAACTTTCTTTGTTCTTGAAATTATAAAAAATAGTTGAAAAAATAGCCATTCATTCAGTCTGTGATTCAGCCATTCAGTCAGTGAGCGATTGATTCAGTTAGTTAGCCAGAATCGGAGTCTTGTTAAAGTGGGAAAGGTTCAAAATACTCTTCGTTTTGTTATTTGAATCGTTACTGTAACGGCTTACGTCCCGTAAAGTTCTTATAGTAGTTTAAAAAGGTGAAGACCGACTTCGTGATTGTCAAAAGGGCCTTTAGTGATACAAGAGTTTACTTTCTACAAGTGGATATTTTCTGATATCGTTAGTGACTTTCTTGTGTTAAAGCTTGCGCACAGTGGATATAGTTGTTGTTAAGACGCAGACCGTCCGACCTACCAGAAAGGTGTAAGGTAACCGTTTGGACGACCGGGAAGTGCCACCCAATTTAGACTGGAACCCAGTAGGGGAGGCATCCACAGGGACCGTACCCTTCTTCCCCTACCACCAACCTCTCGGAAAGGACTTACGGACCCACATGTTTAACGTGATCGTACTCCGGATGAACACGCGGCAGTTGTGGCAGGGTGAAAATCCAGCGCGCAAACCACCGGGCTACCGCACCCGAAATATGCCAACAGCACGCGGTGTTCCCAGGTGGTCACCCACCCAAGTACTAACCGCGCCCGATGCTGCTTGGCTTCGGTGATCTAACGAGAACCGGTTTTTTCAGCACGGTATGACCGTTGGCTCAACAGTGGATATAGTGGAACTCTTTGACGTTATAGTTTTTCGTTTTCCTTATTTGTGGACGACACCTTAAAACAAAGGAAAGAAAATCGTGATCTGACTCTTCGGCTACTTTAAAGAGGTAAGACTTTCATATTTTAGAAATCATACATTTATTTTTATTCTTAAAAAAAGTTTATTTTTGAAATAATTAGTTCGTGATTGTAATCGTAAAGGATTATTTATTTATTTTATTTTTTAAAGGGGAATATAGATAAATAAGTTTTATCTTGATCAAATATCTAAAATATTTTTCAAATCTCTAATATATTTTAAAAATTAATAACATATTTTGAATTTTGAATTTTAAATTATGGGATTTGCAAAACTTTTGATCATTCGTTTCTGACCTTTACAAAAAATTCAAAACAAAATTTTCCCCTTTTATAAAATAAGAATGGTGGAAAAAGAATAATTAGTGGCATTTTGTTATTTAATTTTATTTCTATTCTTATTTTTTTATGAAAGAAGGCAAAACAATTTTTTTCTCGATGTTATAAACAGTGCAATACATAAAAGGCTTATGGTTATTACATTACTGTGTTTCTCTCTTTCAGATCTCCATGGAACATGGACGTTAAAAAAAGAAAGAAGAGTGGTCATGAATTTAAAAAAGATAAATTTAAGGAATTGCATGAATCAGCAAAAGCTTGCTCTAAAATAACTTCTTTTTATGTCAAACGGCACTCAAGAACTTATCATAATTCTATAGCCTCCAATTAAGCAGCCAAGAAACGGTCACAGATTTAATTTCTTCATTTAATGAATATCAAAAAGAATATCCCAATTGTAGTGTGCGTGAAACTTCAACGATTGATTCTGATTCTAAAACTGAAGAACTTATTTCAACAGGTCCTACGCCGACATTGGAACCTTTCTTCGAACTAAATTCTTTAGCACTAATTGTTGCATTAATTGTTGCTGTTAATATAGATTTATGGCAGTAAAAATTATTAAAAATATTTGGGGCAGAAATTGTCCAAGAGCAATCAATCAATCACTTTATTTATTTCTGCTACATACATAGTAGAAGCAGATGGTCATACCATCAGGTATAATTGACCCCAGACCATAAATCACCAGTTAAACAGAAAGAGTCGTTAGACAGTATGTCATTATTACTTTCCTTATATACATAATGTATAAGGAAAGTATTGTGACGGGGTCGAAAATTCGAATTCGCGTTTTCGACGGGAGAGCACGTTTCAAGCATCCCTGATCACGAATCAAACATTTTCGAAGTGATGTCTGTATGTGTGTGTGTGTGTGTGTGTGTGCGTGTCAGTGAGTCTGTGGAGACGATAACTGACGAACGAATGGACCGATTCGAACCAAATTTGGTACAAAAATCACAATCCGTAAACACTGGAAGCCTATTGTTTTTATACGTAATCGAATGTTCAGAACACCCCTAAATTTTCGAATGAAATTTTGAAAAAATCGTCAAAAAATCAAAACCGCTAATAAAGTTACGCAAATAGACATTTCTTATGTAATTTTTTATTAGAAAACGATTGGCATAAATTTTAAAACGCTAACATGAACCGTTCTCGAGATATTGTACATTTTTCAAAAAAATTATGAAAAAGTCACATAAAAAAAAATTCCTATTGAGAAACATGTTCACTTTTCATATATAATACCATGCGATAAATTGAGTGACATCATTTTCGTGGATCTAGCTCGTTCCATTCATGAAAAAATATACTTTGAATAATACTTTTGTATTTGAACGCCAATAGTCATTTACCTGCTGTAAGAATAACTTTTTTCTTTGTGCATAACGCTTGGCGAGATTTCGGCGACGAATTTGGCGGAATGTCGCCAACTTGGCGACTTTTTTGAAATGTTGCCAAATTAACGAAAATCTCGCCGAATGGATAAAAATGATGCTAAATCAATGAAAATGACGACTAATTGTCGAAAATTCAATATCTTGGAAAGAATATTAGTATCTACCATAAGAAAAACCTACTTTTTTACTGTAAAAGTAGTAAATTCATTACATTATATAAGGAAAGTTATGTGTTGCCCACATCAGATTTTTTTATATAGGTTTTGCCCATAGAGTCAAAAGCACGAGCGCGTGACGGCATACGATTATTTAGTATGAAGGCGCCCTCACCACCCTTGTCCACCACCCTCCCAGGGCTCCCAGCACGGATCCGTATTAGCTTCCAGTATTGACTGGCCCTTTATTGCCAATATTGGCCTGCCAATATATACCCAATATTTAGCTGGTATTGGGTGCTCATATATTCCAAATATTGGAAATATTTCAAATGAGACTCAATATATATAAATACGGACCAAAAATTGAACCAATAATGGCATGCCACTAGGGAGTCAATTTATGAAAGTGATAGTTTGCATTTCGTTATACGTATATGTAAAAATAATTAAAACTGTAGAGCGTATTAACAGAAACCCTTTGAGGAATCCAAATATTATCGAATTGACTATTTTATTGCCAACTTATACTCGTATATTTAACTAAATAAATAAAAATATCTTATGTGGGCAGCACATGATTTTCCCTGCATAAAACAATGCCTTTTCTTCTTTCACAGACAGATAATGCTATACAAGGTGCACGGCATAATGGATTAAATTATCACACCAAATTGAATTAACACGGCGTAAATTGAAATTTAGCACTTTTGACAACTTCATTGGTTAGGGCCAACGGCCGTACCGTGCTGAAAACACCGGTTCTCGTTAGATCACCGAAGTCAAGCAGCATCGGGCGCGGTTGGTACTTGGGTGGGTGACCACCTGGGAACACCGCGTGCTGTTGGCACATTTCGGGTGCGGTAGCCCGGTGGTTTGCGCGCTGGATTTGCACGCTGCCACAACTGCCGCCGTGTTTATGCGGAGTACGATGACGTTAAACATGTGGGTCCGTAAGTCCTTCCGAGAGGTTGGTGGCAGGGGAAGGAGGGTACGCTCCCTGTGGATGTCTCCCCCACTGGGTTCCGGTCTAAATTGGGTGGCACTTCCCGGCCGTCCAAACAGTTACCTTACACCTTTCTGGTAGGTCGGACGGTCTGGGTCTCAACATCAACAACTTCATTGGTTAAAACAGAATAGCTTATTCATATTTACATGCAAAATCCATATCAAAATGAAATGGACATGTAATTAATGTCTCCTGAAATAAATAACTATTGGCGAATTCCTTGACATCAAGAACCATAATCATTACTAAAAGTACTTTCCCTCATGAATGGAACGAAGTAGATCCTCGAAAATGATGCTAACAGATTTGTCACTCAATAGTGTTTATAGAAAATGAACCTATTGGATAATGCTTATTCTTTTTTTAATTTTTATAATTTTTGAAGGATTTATTTTTAAACGTGCAATACCTCGAGAACGGTTTGTGTCAGCGTTCAAAAAGTTTATGTCATTCGTTTTCTGATGAAAATCTATATATCACGTGATTATTTATTCACCATTATTGAAGATCCTGAACTTTTTCAACATTATTTAAGGTCCTGAAAGGTGAACGGTTTATTCAAAAATTTACTTCAAAATATATTCCAAACCTTCGATTAAGTTCCATTTGTTAGTAAGATATCGCGCGTGTGCACACACACACACACACACACACAAATGCACAGACACACATACACAAGCACACACACATCCTCACACACACACACAAACACAACACACACACATACTCAAGCATGAGCACACATACATACACAAACATACACACACACACACACACACAAACATACACACACACACACACTCATCCTGGGAAAACTTGAATTCGAATTTTTCGACTGTCACAATGCTTTCCCCTATACATTACAGCATGTATAAAGTAAATAGAAATTGGAAAATAAAAACTCATAATTAATGTTTTCCTTGAAGATATAAAAATAAACGAAAAAATATAAATCTATGAAGAAGCAACATAGAGACACATTTAATACAATTTTCAAATAAGGGACTGATTCGATTAACTAGTAAACCCAATAAACTGTTATGTAAAGAAGAAGTCAAAATGAGTTGCATTACCAATATAATTAATAATTATAACTGGTATTTATTTTGACTAAAATGGTTCTCTCTCGCATCTTGAAGAGCTGAAGTTCCTGCTGTTTGATTTACATAATCTTTAAGTGTAGAACATAGTACAAGTATTTATTTTTTATGAAGGTAAATATGTACAAAACACATGAACTTTCTACTATTTAAACGAAATAATGTTTCTCAAACATTTAGATCGTCATTCCAACCAAAACAAATAAACGCTTGGTTTTCGGAAATATTGTCTGAGACAAAATCGAATTAAGTTTACAAATAATTTTGTACACACAAAACTGTTTTCTTTTGTCTCCTGTTCTCAAAAATAATATGTTATTGTTATTATCTAGCGCTTCACAGGGCATCTTGATACTTTAATAATAATTCTAAAGGTATAGATAAATTTCCGAAAGAACAAATATAAGTAAGAAAATTCGTCAAATGTAGGAATAAATTTAGGGGATGCTTATTTTCTATTACATTTTATAGCAGAAGCAGAATAAGGTATTTTAAATTAAAAAATCTGCAGCATAGCAAACAGCTCTGTGTGTTCATATTTAGAACGTAAATAGTGTAATTACTGTAATTATAAACAAAACTATTACATGTTTTTTATTACATTATTATAAATTATATATTAACTATTAT
Organism: Amaurobius ferox; assembly: GCA_951213105.1. Taxonomy (NCBI): domain Eukaryota; kingdom Metazoa; phylum Arthropoda; class Arachnida; order Araneae; family Amaurobiidae; genus Amaurobius; species Amaurobius ferox. The sequence goes on from OX578146.1 coordinate 115,926,184, forward strand.
AAATTATATATTTTTTTAATTAATTTTCTAGTAGTTAACATGACAGCAATAATTATGAAAGTTGAATTAAAAGTACATTTCAATATACGTTACAACTATTTTAACTATTATAAATTATATATTTTTCTAATTAATTTTCTGGTAGTTAACATGACAGCAATAATTATAAAAGTTGAATTATAAGAACATTCCTATATACGTTACAACAATTTAGTGATGATAACGTTTTATCAAAGCGATATCCCACCGATGCTACTCGTTCAACGATGCTATTCACTTCACAGGAATCATGAATTCAAGATTGGAAGATTCCCTATCGGTGGGTTTTGAGATTATGGCTAATATTAGTACTCAAATAATGCATCCCAATGTCTCAGTGACGGACACCTAAAGTTATTTTAATATTGTTTGTTAATAGAGATTGCACTATAATATTGATGAGAAACTTTAAAAGTGCAATGTAAAATCTAATTAAAAAATAATTTGCCGATAATCCAATGTATACATTCGATTTTTGTTACTTGTACCAATCCTGAATATGGCAGCAAGTCACCAATAACCATATTGCGTCAAATAAATGCCTTCTGTAACAATTTTATGGTCGATTCCGACTCTTTAGAAAATGTCGAACTAGGGTCACTTTCAGACCTCTGATATCTTTGCACTAACCTACAGGACTGATTTGTTCGAACAGCACTGCAAAGGACCTTGCTGCCTCAATTGGGACTCAAACCGAGGATATTTGTACTGCCTAACCTACTCTCTACCGCTGAGCCACTGGGACGGAATAGCAAACTTTTATCGTCAGAGTGGACTCTACAATTGTTGTAGATGGAGGGAAATTTTGAACAAGCTATATATTCGATTGCTGTGCATATAAATGTCGTTAATTGTAACAATCCTAAATACGTCAGCAAGTCATCAATAACTATATTGTCTCAAATAAATGCATTTTGTAACAGTTTTATAAGCGATTACTCTCCATTAAAATATGCTTTACAACTTTGCAGTAGGAACTTTCGTCTATCCCGCTCTGTTTCCCAGTTTGTTATCCCAACTTTTAAAATTATCCATCCCTTTCTATTTGATTAGGCATGCTCACTTTAAAATAGATAGACCCAACGTGTACACTCATGAACATTTCCTTACAAAATTATTGAGGCGCTTAAAGACGTGCCTAGGAACCTTGCATAAAGTAATTATAACAATGCAAGTAACAAAATAAATAACAAAAAAAATCGTTTAGCCTGTGGGTAAAAATTATATGCTGCCCATTTAAGATCTTTATAAAAGAATTCTGCAGTTAACGCGGCTACGAAAGATATGATTGAATTCCATTATTCCCAGAGTACACTGATCGTATCAGAAACGAAATTCAATTAAGACTCTTATGAAAGAAACACATTTCCTGCTGGTCAAACAAATTATCTTAACTATCAAATTTCGCGATCATTAGCGAAAAAATTTCCCTTCAGAAACTTTTACTGTGTTTTCAAACTTAGTAAGGGACGTTTATCTTTTAATAAGTTCAATACGTGGGGGTATAAAAAAATAGTCTATCAACATATTATGTTTCTTTTCATCCGCAATAGATTTGAAAAGATGCGAAGGAAAAAATAAAAATTTTAAAATAACAGGACTAGCCATTAACACACGCACTAGCTAAAACTAAACGTGGCATATGCACTTAATAGAGGTTCTGAATATCAAAAGAGATGTTTCGAATTAATACATCAGAAAAAATATCGCACATTATCTGTTAATATGGAAAGTGTGGTATATAAACCAACATTTCATCTTCGATCACATATATTGCCTAATTTTCATAGCTGAGAGCCATAAGATTTTAAAGATACATCTATGGAGGTGAAAGTAAAGAGGTAAAACTCAATTTTATAAGAAAACGCTGAATAAATTTTATAAGAAAACGCTGAAACGTTTGAATAAATAATTCATGTGACTCTGGAATAAGATAAATAGTCCTGCATTTCATGCATTTCTATGGCGAAATGTCTAAAACATTTATTTAACCTATCAATTTTGTAAAAATAAATTATTAGGGCAATGCAAAGTAGAACTGTAACCATAAATAATATTCCTCCGCTTTCAAAATTATTTTACATTTCAGTTTTTTTTTATCTCCATATATTCTATACTCTATCCTACAGCTATGAAAAAATTCTGGTTAATTATACTCATAATTAAGGAACCCTTAATTTAAAAATAATCAAAAATACATATACGAAATACTACGACTTTCTCTTGCGTTAACTAACAATTGCAGCTACTTTACTAACACTAGCGACACCTAGATATATCTCTCAAAACTTTATGGCACTTTCAGCGTTTCATCCATAGGGTTTTATCTCCTTCTTTCTAACTTCATGGATAAATAAATCATTAATGAAAGTTCAAGCTATTTTGAATAGTTTGATCAGAGTCAGTAAGCAGACGATTTCGTATTTGAGGAATAACTCTGATACCATGGTTAGAAATGTAATCAGAAACTGCAAAAGAATTGAATAATAAAATGTAAGAGAAATCGTCTGCTTTAACTATATAATTAAATATCTAAAAAAAGGTTGATTGCACAAGTTAGTTCATTAAGAAAAGTTCGGATATTTTTCTTTTCCCGCAATATATCGTAATGTACAGAAAACTCGAGTTTTCAACGAAACTACACATTTAGAAACCTTTAGAACACGAAAATGCTATTTCTGGCGTGACATCTGTGTGTGTGTGTGTGCATCCTATCTGTCCGTGCGTCAGTCTGTCTGCAAAATGGATGTATCCACTTTAGCTCAAAACTATTCGATGAAATTTCACAAAATTTAGTGGGTAAGTCACTTTTGGGTTACCCTGGTGCTGATTAGATATTGGTACGATTTGATAAAAAAAAACCAGCCTTTTCTTGTGAAATAGCCCTCAAAAATCTTCAAAATCGAAAATGAAATACTGTATCAATTAAATGTTTGTTTAATGGGGAATTTTTAACGTGGGATTTGAAAATACTTTCAGTTACCAAATAAAAACGAAAATTGAATTAAAACTGCAAATTCAGTGGATTTCAAATAATTATCCAAATAATTTTGTGCAATTAAACTCAATTCAATGAATTATGAAAGAAAAGTAATAATTTTAAATCTGTAGGGACAGTCATATACTGCCCATATCAGATTTTTTTTCTATGTATGATAATATGGAAACGATTTATGTGTATCAAGCCGTTTTCAAGTTATAGATAGAAGATTGTTGGAAAAAAAATAATCTGCGATTTAAAAACATTTCTAACAAAACTCTAAGACTTTAGATTTATCTCATTACTTATAGGCCAAGTTATTCGTGTATCCAAAGTTTCAAGCTTCTACATTCAGCAGTTTGGACTGCTGAAGATAGAAGCTACAGTCTTTTTTGGTCTATTTTGCTTTGTTGCCGAGTTTGTAATCCCAACTTATTTAGTTCGCCACTGGGAGCGCTGCAAACACTTTTATTCAGTCTGGCATAGTAACTTTACTCTTTTCCTTACATAGTTATCGGAGTGCATAAGGAACTCTATGTTAATACAAATCACCTAAGAAAAACAAGGCATGGAGTATAAGCTGAACTTTCAGAAAAAAAATAGAAAAAAAGTAAATATAAAATTTTATTTGAGACAGAGAAATATTTTTCCAACTGATCAAACATATTATCCCAACTATCAGATTTAACGATCATTATCCACGATCCTTCTTTTAAAATGTTTAAAGTACTTTCAATCAGTAAAAGACCGTTTATCTTTCAGTAAATAAGAATATGATAAAGAATAATATGGCTTGTTAGTCGTTTGTGTTTTACTTCAATTTTCAACAGATTTATAGAAGATATATTCGGAGAATATCTAAAAGTTTAAATAATGGCTGAAAATGTTTTAGAAAAAAATTTTGTCTACAAATGGCTTTCTATAGATTAAGATCCTATATTTTTGTATTTGATTGGTATGATATTCACTTTTCTAGGAATAGAAAACTATGAAAAAAAACGTACACTTTAAAAAATCATCAGACTTGGTTTTTATTAAAACTACTAGTACTGTTTTAAATACCGGTGTCAAAATTTCTCTAAAATTCATAAAATCTGCAATGTTTCCCTTTCCTCTGGATTCTCTAGATACCTTGTTTTTCTTGATTCCTTACATAGAGGAAGAATATAATAAGAATGCTTTATGATAAGAAAAGTGTTCTGTATTGTGAAAACGTCAATATTTTGAGAATAAAAATGCTTTATTTTGTGAATTTACTGAACTTTTCAATTACTATTATATTGTATTTAATGGTTATTTTGTAATGTTCTGAATAGCAGATATTATTTGCACCGTGTTTCTATTTACTCTAATTGTCGCTTTGTTAAAAACCTATATTATCTAGATCTTCAAACCCATTAGATCTAGATCCATCAGTCATGTATTTTAAGAACATACACTCACGAATTCTGAAGGAACATCATAATAGTGTGCGATAAAAAAGTGCTAACACATCAAATTTTAATATACTATAACGTGCCGAGAAATTAAAATAGTTGACTTTTTCCCCGTTAGGTGGCACTAATATGCCCTCAAAAATATATCATGCAAACTTCTTTTCTCTCAATTGAAATAATCAATTCCGTCAGAATTAATTTTTGTCTGAAAATTCTGTCTGAAATAATTTTTGTTTTAAAGCAATATTTCTCTAGCATTTTTTATAAGTATGTCTGTTCTATCTGTCTGCCTTTATGCGTCTGCCTGTTCTCGTTTTGTCTGCAACAGATCCAGTTTCTCGAAAACTTTTACTAACCTCGTAATTGTTGAATTGTTAGGGGGTGTTAGAGTCACTGGGTATTTCTTCTCTCTTCATGACGCTCTCGAAAAAAATGTCTAGAGGGGCATTGCTCTTGCATAAAATGCTTTCATTGTGGGGGAAACGCCATGCTTTTTGACTGATAAAAAAATATATTTGTAATGATTATTTCTTGTATTAAAACAGCAGACGATATTTCCGATATATTAGTGCCACAAAATATAAACAGTACTGCTATTTCAACTTCTCGGAACATCATATGATTATAAAATTTGATGTACGAAATTTTTTGATCCTGTAGGTTTTTGTAGATTCTAGCCTGTAGAAACAGCAGAAACACAAGAACAGTAAAAACATTAGATATTGCTGATATATTTTTAGGGTATAGTATATTTGTATCGCACAATATAAAAAATTCTCCTATTTCAACTTCTCGGAATATCATATGATTTAAAAATTTGATGTACACAATTTTTCGCTCATGTAGGATTTTGTAGATTCAATCCTGTAGAAACAGCAGACGATATTTCTGATATATTTTTATGGTATATTTGTTTCGAATAATATATACACAATTCTCCTATTTCAACTTCTCAGAACATTATGTGATTCCAAACACTGATATACGCAATTTTTAAATCCTGTAGGATTGTATAGATTCAATCCTGTAGAAACGGCAGACGATATTTCTGATATATTCTTAGGGTATATTTGTATCTCATAATATAAACAATTCTCCTATTTCAACTTCTCGGAACATTATGTAAATCTAAACATTGATATATTCAATTTTTCGATCTTGCAAGATTTTGTAGATTCGAACCTGTAAAAACGGCAGACGATATTTCTGATATATTTTTAGGGTACATTAGTGCTGCATAACATAAATAATTCTCTTACTTCAACTTCTCAGAACACCATGTGACTCTAAAATTGGATATGTCTAATCTTTCGACAACGTATTGACTCTAATGTTGTCAATTAAAATTCAATGAATTTTAATGAAAAGAACTAACACATATACATACTAGAAATCACATTTTTCTGTAAGCACAAAAAAAAACTTCATTTCGCAAAATATCCCTGAAGCATTATTTACTATCCAGTCTTCCCATTAAGAAGTCATCCCATAATGAAATTTTTGTTCTAGCCCTCCAGTATTCTGGACTAATCTTTCTCTTTTCTGTTTCTAAAATCGGAGTATAGAATTAGTTTCCGTCAAATATGAAATGAAATATGACGCCAAAAAATGAAGCTTTGGAATTTCGTAATCAAGTTAAACAAAACCGGCGGTGGGTTCATTCCGATGGAGCCGAAACGGTTTTGAGTGAATAACACTTTGTAAAATAAAACCCAACTTTTATAATATCGAAAAATAGAACTCGATCCTAAATCTGATTATATACACTTATAGTGTTTTTAAAGAGTTAAAAATTATTGCTTACTGTTTATAGTTATCGTTTTCTGTTTTTAAGACATAAGCATTACAAAATTGAAAAAGTCAACATTTTCATGATTTTTCCACTTGACATGACGATTCCTCGAAAACTATAAGAATTTCTTTTAAAATATATATATAGATTTAAAAAATAAATTTCCTCATACATATTTTTGTCGATTACTATTTATATCTAAATTTTGTAGTTCTGAATATATTTCGAGTAAAAGTATGAAAAATGAAAACAAAACTCTTCCGGACAAATGCACATTTATGTTTGTTCGTTTTTCATAAAATTAAAGCTCTATCCAAAATCTAATTATATACACTTACAGGTATTTCGAAGAGCTACAAATTCTTGCTCAAAGCCAGATCTTTCAGTCTTAAAATATAAGCATAACAAACTTGAAAAACTGAACTTGACAAGACGATTATCCGAAAACTTTAAGAATTTTATTTTAATAATAAATATAGATTTTAATACTAAATTGCATAGTACATATTTTTGTTGTATACTGTTCATATCTATCATTTATAGCCTATTATATACTTCAAGTGAAGGTAGGAAAAATTAAAAAACACTCGCTCAGAGCTTATTACTTTCCTTATACACATAATGTATAAGAAAAGTATTGTGACGGGGTCGAGTTTTCAACGAAAGAGCACGTTTCAAGCATCCCTGATCACGAATCAAACACTTTTGAGGTGATGTCTGTGTGTGTGTATGTGTGTGCGTATGTGTGTGTGTGTGTCAATGAGTCTGTGGAGACGATATCTGAAGAACGAATGAAACGATTCGAATGAAATTTGGTGCAAAAATCACAATCCATGAATACTGGAAGCCTGTTTTTAAACGCAATCGAATGTTCAAAACCCCCCTAAATTTTCGAGTGAAATTTAAAAAAAATCATCAAAAATTCCAAACCTTTAATATATTCACGCAAATTGACATTTCTTATGTAATTTTTCCTTACAAAATGATTGACATAAACTTTAGAACGCTAGTATGAACCGTTCTCGAGATATTATACATTTTTTAAAGAAATTTATCAAAATTCCCAAAAATTAAAAAAAATTATTAACTGTTGAGGAACATGTTCACTTTTCATATGTAATATCATGCGATAAATTTGGTGACATCATTTTCGTGGATCTAGCTGGTTCCATTCATGAGAAAAGATACTTTGAGTAATACTTTTGTATTTAAACGCCAATAGTCACTTATCTTCTATAAGAATAACTTATTTCTCCTTCTATAACGCTTGGCGAGATTTTGGCGACGAATTTGGCGGAATGTCGCCAACTTGGCGACTTTTTAAAATGTTGCCAAATTAACGAAAATCTCGCCAAATGGTTAAAAATGACGCCAAATCAATGAAAATGACGACTAATTGATGAGAATTCAATATCCTGAAAAGAACATAAGTATCTAATATAAGAACAAGCTATATTTTTGCTGTAAAAGTAGTAAATTCATTGCATTATATAAGAAAAATCATGTGCTACCCACATTAGATTATTATTTTAAGTTCCTTATAAAATAGAAAAATTCAAAATATTAAAATATTGAAATCATTTTTATGTATTCATAATCAGGACCCCATTTACGACAAAACAAGAAACCTTTCCTTATACATTTCTATCTGTTAGGTTCGGGGATATAAGCATCTAAAATATTTACATTTTTTCGTAACTTTCCGTCTCTCCACCGGAGAAAGCCCAAACATTGATTTTAATCACATCAAAAATATTGATTTTGAAATATTGATTTTAATGTTAACTATTAAAGTATATGTATTAAATCAAAGACAACAAATCGTAAATTAAAAGGTCTTTTAATAAAAACCATCCATTATAACGTACAAATATTAAAAAAGGCCAGAGCGCTTTCGGGTATTATCATACCCTTCATTAGTGGCTATGAACTAACTTTTTAATATTTGTACGCCATAAAGGATAGTTTTTATTAAATGGCCTTTTAATCTACGATTTGTTGTCTTTGATTTAATGTATTATTGAAGTTGATGTGTAACTACTTAAATTATTAAAGTATATTTTATACAAACTACTTCCACCCCCCCTTTGAGCAGCGGCGAAATAGCTTGTGGTCGCTAAATATGACATCTATATGCTTAATAAAAATTCTGAATATCAAAATCCGTTTGAAATTAATGCATTAAAAGGACGCACACTTTATATTTCTGTTGACATGGAAATTGCGATTTGTGAAATAATATCTCATCCCCAAACACTGTATGTTATCCAGCGTTTTCAGACATTTTAATCTAAAAATAAAATTTATAAAAACAAAATGTATTTTTAATAGTTTGATCAGAATTTTTAGTAGTTTGATCAGTCGTTCAGTATTAAAACTGTCACAATAAAGTAAAACTTTGTAAAATACAGCACAAATACAAAAATCATCTAGTCTACTAGTTTCACATGTATTATTTTCTGCAATTAAACTCAATTTAATTAATTATAAAATAAAGAAAGATAAAATGAATTTGGGTCTGTAGGGAAAGTCATGTGCTGCCCACATCAAATTTATTTTCATTCTGATAATAATTGTAATTAAATTTGTGGATTTTCCAGGAAAATTTCAAACGAAAAATTTTAAAATTATTTTCAAATCTTACATATAGGTTATAATAATATGCCCATTGACTTTTAAAAGTATTTATTTTTATACTACAGCTACAGTTATACATATATTAATAAACAAAGCTAAAAAATGTTTAAATTTAGAATTATATAAATGAAGTCTATACATAGAAAATTCTTATACCTGTATGTTGCAGTTAGATAATGTAGTTTAATATTTTCATTAAGTATGCGTGCTTTTGAAAAATTATAAAAAATAATTCACTTTTATCTATAACTATAGAAATTATATTTTTCAAAATCACAAATTTAAAACCACGCACAAAATAAATAGCAATTAAATGAAAACTAATATGTTTAAAAAACGCCTGCTGATCAAGGTTGAAAAAGAATTTGGCAGTGACTCCATTTGGAATATTTGTGGGAGAATTTCGAGGTGGCTCCATTTGGAATAATTGTGGGAGAATTTCGAAGTGGCTCCATTTGGAGTATTTGTGGGAGAATTTCGAAGTGGCTCCATTTGGAGTATTTGTGGGAGAATTTCGAAGTGGCTCCATTTGGAGTATTTGTGGGAGAATTTCGAAGTGGCTCCATTTGGAGTATTTGTGGGAGAATTTCGAAGTGGCTCCATTTGGAGTATTTGTGGGAGAATTTCGAAGTGGCTCCATTTGGAAGAATTTCGACGCGGCTCCATTTGGAATATTTGTGGAGATAATTTCGAAGCGGCTCCATTTGGAATATTTGTGGGAGAATTTCGAAGTGGCTCCATTTGGAATATTTGTGGAAAAATTTCGAAGTGGCGCCATTTGGAATATTTGTGGCAGAATTTCGAAGTAGATCCATTTGAAATATTTGTGGCAGAATTTAGAATATTTATGGATGAATTTGGCAAGGGCTTCATTCCGTAAAACTGAAATGATTTGGCATGAATAACATTTACCATTACAGGTGGGACATTTCAAAAATAGTTCAAAATATTAAAATATCGAAATTAGAACCACCTTCTCAAAATAGTTCAAAACAATAAAATATCCAAATTTGAATCACCTTCTCAAAATGGTTAAAAATATTAAAATATCAAAATTAGAACCACTATGTTTAAGAAACTAAGAACCTTATCCAAAATAAATTATATATATTTATAGAGCTTTCAAGAGGCTCCAAATTATTTTTTTAATTTTCGAGATATAAATATTACAAACTAGAAATACGGAAAAAAACTTGACAAGACGATTCTTTGATAAGAACAAATTATTAATTTAGAAACTGGATTTCCTATAAATCTGAAGGAATAGAAAAGGCTGAAGGACTTGTGTTTATGCCTTTTAGCATGCAAATTACCCCAATATTTTAAAAGAAACTCATTTTAAGTGTTATTGCGTAAAACATTTCCCTAACAAAACAACATATTTTCATACAATTTATGTTTTAATTAGGGGAAGGGACATGTTTCCTAGTCATTATCAAAAGTGCGCCGAAAAATTATGGAAATGTGCATTACGAATAGAATGCGTAAAAAAAAAACATTCATGTATTAGAAATATGTTATATATATATATATATATATATATATTAGAAATTGTTTAAAAAATGCCCATTTATAATTGAATGGGTGAATATCAAGAGGTACATGATACAATATGGTGGAACTTCAGCTAAACATATATAGTTCTATTAAAATATTTTCCTTTAGCAAAACCACTTGCAAAAACGTTCCATATATCTGTAAACATTACAGAATTTAATACTGAAATAATAGTCTTCTAAAAATTTCACCTGCTTTAAAAAAAAAATGTGTAAAATTTTATTTGTACCTTTTTCTTAAAATAAAACCTTACCATTCATTCCTTCCTCAAAATTAGTAAACTAAATGATTGGAAACTTCTTCCAGAGTTCCATGCTTTTCAAAAATCAGTGTGGAATTATTTACATTTCATTTTCAAACTAATTAAAAAAGCGGAAAATTTTCCAAAAATTTTCCATTCCTGGAAAAATTTTCCTCGGAAAATTTTTTGACCCACATCTCTAATTGTGATACAAGTAGAAATATATGCTTGTTTTATACGATAAAAATCTGATGTAGGCAGCACATGACTTTCCCTGCAGACTCAAATTCATATGTTCTTTATTTCTTTAATAATTCATTAGATTGAGTTTAATTGAGCCAATTAACACTGAATTTGCATTTTTAATTCAATTTTTGGTTTTATTTGATAATTAGACATTTTTCCAAAAGTGACATAACTAAATGCGAAAAATCTCATATCTCGAGAATGGTTAGTCCTAGAGTAATATAGTTGTTCTTATTCTTTCCTCATCAAAAATTACGTATAAAACAAGCATTTAATTGATATATTTGAACATACGTAGCTTTTTTTAAGATTTTGGCTATTTTTGAGGACCATTTCATAAAAAAAGCGCAGGGTGTTCTTTTCCGAATACACCTGTCTCCCAATTTACACGGAAGATAGGTTCTGCACAAAACCGTGTAAATTGAAATCTTGGATTTTGCTAAGTAAAATCGTGTAAAACGAAAATAACTCTAAAATGTGCATGATTCAGTCATTTATTTAAGTAAAACAAAAGTAAGACATCTTAGAAAACTTAAAATTATACTTAGTTTATAAAACAACAAACATATGAATGTAGTGATATAACATATTTAATTTACTTTACATTAGGAACAAAGAACAAAAAAACAAAAAGACCCTTAAAAATTAATTATAAGTTTAATCACTGTCATCACTTTCATGTACTATCAATCTTTTCTTTCTGATAGGTATGATGTCACTTTCATCACTTGAGCTTTCTTGATGCGATTCTGGCTCAATGTTTGACGAATTAGGCAAGATCTCGGGTTGACAAGACTTTGTCATGAAATCGGTAATTAGCAATTGCGTAGATTTTTTTTTTTGCTAAATGTTTATAGACCTCTTCATATTAATTTAAGCATTTACGAGGGTCTCGCTGGAATCGGAGAGCTCGATCAACATTTGTGTCATATTGTAAGAAATGGTTGCCCAATTTTCTTCCCAAATCAAGTCCTACGCTTATGATTCTTGCTGTGAACGCAACTGGTTCAGATTGTTCTTCATCAGAATCATTGTCTTCATCATGTTTGTTTGTTTCACGAATCACGTTAATTAAATCATCTTCATTCAATTCTTCATCAGCCATTATTTCTTCAATATCTGCTTGAGCTAAATCTTCAAAATCTTCTCCTCCTATAGTATGGGCCAACTCAGTGATCTGAGAATATTAATAATAATGCCCTATTGGTGATTTATCATTTCCACTTTCAACAACATCCGGCCATATTGCTTTCCAGCAGGCGTTGATCGTTGATTGCTTGATCTGAGTGTATGACAGTCCAACATGCTTAACTCAATCTGAAATTGTCAATTTCTTCCAAGCATCCGTCAGAATAAGATCTTCATCATTCTCCATTTGTTCTAAGATATACCTGAAAGTTTTCTTGATGTACAGTGCTTTAAAAGTCGAAATTATCCCTTGATCTAACGGCTGTAATAAGGAAGTTGTATTCTTTGGTAAAAAAACAACTTTTACATTTTCGTGTTGTAAATCTGGAGGATGACCTGGTACATTATCAATTAATAGCAGAGCCTTAAAAGGCAATCCCTTTTAAGTTAAATAATTTTTGACATCTGGAACAAAGAAGTTATGGAACCATTCATTGAAAGCTATGGCAGTGACCCATGCTTTTCTATTAGCCATCCAATAGACGGGAAGGTTTTTAATATTTATTCCTTTGAATGATCTTGGTGATTTTGATTTGTTAATCAGCAATGGTTTCATCATATAATCGCCAGAAGCATTGCAACAGAAAAGAACTGTTATACGACTTTTCGCCACTTCATGACCACTAGCTGATTTGTGAGCTTCGGCTATAAAGGTTCTTTCCGGCATTTTTTTCCAGAATAATCTGCACTCGTCAGCATTGAAAACCTGATCAGAAGTGTAGGAGTTAGCGGCAATGATTTCTGCAAGTTTTGCCAGATATTGTTGTGCAGCATCCGAATCAGCAGATGCACTTTCACCTTTCATTCACAGATCATGTAAAGAATGTCTTTGTTTGAATCTCTCGAACCACCCATGGCTTGCGGAAAAAGATACCTTCTTTTCATCGAACGAAGTCCACGGCGACTGATTCTTAAGTGATTGATAAATCTTCAAAGCTTTATTTATAACAGCATTGGTATCGATCAGGATTCGCTTTTGAGTTTGGTTTTCTATCCATATCACTAAGGCTTTTTCCATATTTTCCATTGTAACATCTCTAACATATGAAGTCGTACTCATACTACTGCAGGTTCTAGCTGTTACACTTTTTCTAATGGAGTCTTCATTTTTTCTTATTGTCCTTATTGTGGCTTCATTCATGGAGTAAAATTTAGCAACATCCGTTACTTTTTCTCTATTACGTAGACGGTCTAATATTTGAATTTTAGTTTCTAAAGAAATAACTTTTCTTTTCATTTGATTTTTCTTCAAATCCTTTGACATTATAGAACCTTAAGAAATTTACGCAAACGATATTAAAGATGCAATAAAAACTATAAATGTTGAAAAATTACCAGTTAAAAAGATAAACGCACAATAATATAAGCTTTGCTACTAAAATGTTTCCGCACTATGTACTTGCATGAACCAGATAGTTTTACCGTTGTGAAATACATACAGGGATTCCCCTATTACGGGGATTTCCCTATACGGGGACTCCCCTAAATGTATATATTTTACAACACCGGGAATCCCCTGTTGTTTACATCAGTGTTACCAAAGGAATAAAATTAAAAAATGTCATCAAATCTTTGTATAGGCGTATATGGAGCGGAATATACATTTTTAACAATTTTTTGAAATATGTTACTTTATAAACCGTGTAAAAGCAAAATCGTGTAAAACAAGTGCCGTGTAAATCGGGGGATAAGTGTAATACCAAAATCTAATCAGCACCAGAGTATCCCACAAGTAACTTATCTGCCAAATTTTGTGAAATTGGGTCAATTAGTATTTTAGCTATAGTGGATACATTACATTTTTACGGGCCATTTCGCAAAAAAAGGCCATACCAAATTGACTTACCTACCAAATTCTATGAAAATCGGTCCATAAGTTTTTGAGTTAGAGTGAATACATACATTGCACAGACACACAGACTGACAGACAGACAGACACACAGACGTCACGCTAAAAATAGTTTTTTCGCATTCTAGAGGTCTCGAAACGTGTAGATCCGTCGAAAACTCGAGTTGCGATTTTCGGCATGATTCCAATACTTTCCCATACATTACCATGTATTACAGGGTAAGTAAAAAAATCTGATGTGGGCAGCACATGACTTTCCCTGCAGAATTAATTTCATAATTTCTTTTTTTTTTATAATTCGTTGGATTGAGTTTTATTGCACCAAATAACACTAAATTTACATTTTTAATTCAATTTTTGTTTTTATATGGTAATTGGACATTTTCCCGAAATCGGCGTAACAAAAATGCAAGAAATCTCAAATATCTTGAGAACGGTTAGTCCTAAAGTATAATGGAGTGTGTTATATTTATTCTTTATCCTCGTCAAAAATAGCGTATGAAACAAAAATTCATTTGATATATTTGAGCATATATAGACTTTTTTTTTCGATTTTGGCGATTTTTGCGGGCCATTTCGTAAAAAAAGGCAGGTTGTTCTTTTCCGAATCGTATCAAAATCTAATCAGCACCAGGGTGACCTACAAGTGACTTATGTACCAAATTTTGTAAAATTTGATCAATTAGTTTTTCAGTTACATGGGATACAGGCAATTTTTGAGGACCATTTCGTAAAAAAGCCGGGTTGGTTTATTCCGAATAGTACCCAAAACTAATCAGCACCAGAGTCACATACAAGTGACATATCTACCAAATTTTATGAAATTCGATCCATTTGTTTTTGAGTTAGAGTGGATACATACATTGCACAGACAGACAGACAGTGACTTATCTACCGAAGACAGACAGACACACACACAGACGTCACGCTAAAAATAGTTTTTTCGTATTCTAGAGCTCTCGAAACGTGTAGATCCGTCGAAAATTCGAGTTGCGATTTTCGACATGATTCCAATACTTTCCCTATACATTACCATGTATTGCAGGGAAAGTAAAAGAATAAGACCAACCCCATTACTCTAGATCTAGATATTCAGTATCATTTCAAATAAGCATGCGTATCATTTTGAGCAATTAAACTCAATTTAATGAATTATAAAAGAAAGAGAAAATTAATTTGAATCTGTAGGGAAAGTCATGTGCTGTCCTCATCAAATTTTTAGTTTTCTGAGAGTAGGGGTATAAAATGTTTTTTTTTAAAGTAAAGGAATAGAAAGTAGCATATTCCATCTTTGCTATTTTCTTTCTCTATTTCCAAAAATACCCACAAGAGTATCGCCGTTTCCGTTGTGAAACGTGTTGTCATCAAACATCAATTTATCTGATTACTTTCGAGATCGAGAATTTATCGAACCACATTTTTATGAAGCAAGAAAGATAAGACGTTCGAGAGTACGCTGTAAGCAATCTCGGAGTGGTTTGATTGTGCGGACAATATAAATTTAAGAAAAAAAATGTTATTGCTGTGTTTCTGCTATAAATAGATATTTCGTACTTCGATTGCATCAACTAGTGAATTTTATTTATGAAAAAAGAATGAATAATGCTCGGGTAGGTGTTAGGAAACATTATATCTATATTACTGTGATAACATAATTTAGCCTGAAGGAATTTTTAAGATGTTTATGCAAATAATTAATTTGGAACTCAAACTGCCGAAAATTTTTGTTAATACTCATTGACCATTACGATGTGTCTTCAACCTAACCCATCTACTTCCCGCTGATGCATACAGAACAAACATCTAGAATTAGTTGCTCTCCGCTGGGATAGATTTCCATTAGTAGAAAGGTCAATAATTACAATTTTTTTAATATATTATTTACATTTTTTTACAATTTAATACAGTTATATTTAAATAGCTCGGACTTTAAGGGATTTTACAATCGAAATCATGGAAGCTACTCGAAGTCATCAAGCATAACTTGAAATTATAGCAGCATACTAAACTTTTTCAAACATGTGGTACGGGGTAGTTTGTGGGTTCCCCTCTTATTCTCATTGGCTTTCCGTGATTCATATTAACATTGGTTCCAGTCATGTGAATGGAGCTTATGTCGAGCTTCATTGGATAATCTCCTATATCCTTTGAGGCCTTGCTTACGTCTATCAAAAACCACGTGCCACGAGGTTATAATTAAATTTCTTGTCCATAGATGATTGTCCGCCTCAACATAAAAAATGGCGTCCTCGTGTTTGGGACTTGCTGCCATCTTGTCGCTTTTGCATACTGTAGAATATGTAATGCATTTTATTCCTAGTGTATCACAAATAGGAAAAAGGTGCATTACCTCAAATCACTGCTGCCATGCTCATATATTTTAGAGTACATTGTTTCACAGCAACAATGATTGTCACACTCTCAGGACCAATGCTTGTCATATTTCTTTAACAGTTACAAGCTTTTGGGTTTGGGTCATTTCTTATGAATATTCCTTTTTAGCACACCTCCTCGTCTCCTTATCTCGTCATGCTCTCTCAGTCTGTTAATTATTTTTAGCTTCTTCAGCTCATTCCATTTAGTTGTAGGGTAAGGGATGGTTCACGGATAACCAACCTTCCGACTCTGGTTGACTCGTAAGCAATTTGCAGAACTTAGGCCATTTGCACCGACTATATCCATCAGGTCCCAGGCTGGCGAGGGGGGCCGTGCCAAAAGGATAGTAAAAATTTAAATATTTCCAATATCAATAAAACAATACAATGTCAATAAAATCAATAAAATTGGTCAGTTGAAAATCGATTTAATAGTTTTACATTCTATCTCCTCATATTATGCTATTTCATAATTAAACATATAGTTTAGTTGCGCTTCCTACTTCAAAAAAGTCATATTTTGATGATTTATTAAAATTAAAATTACTATATTTAATAAGTATAAATAATTCCAAAATATCCAATAATGATGGTTAATATGTACACAAAATGATATTTGGCTTTTAAAATATCCTTTCTAGATATTTTACCACCATTTTCATTTGTTGAAATTTTTTAGTGATTTATTGAATTTCTAGAAAATATCCCAATCATCGTTAAGATATGCGCAAAATACACTCTTTTGCAAAAATAAAAGCGAAGCACCATGAAGAAAGTGACTGTTTTTATTGAAATTAATATGCGTACAGCTCATATACATGTAATGAAAGGATTACAAAATCAAAGTCGCAGGACCCATCAATGGTTAGGATTTGCACATTAAATTTTCAAATCAGTAATTGGAGAAACCACCCTTGGCGATAATGCATGCTTGTATAAGTCTAGGTAAGGAGTGCTAAAGTTTTGTAATATTATCCTGCTATACATTCTGCCAGGCATTCCTCAATGGTTATTCCAGATCTGCTACATTTCGGGGTGCCCAAATTTGTCAGCCTAACATGTCCCATACATGCTCGATTGGCGAAAGGTCTGGTGACCTTGCTGGCCAAGTAACAATATCAACAGCACGGAGACAATCCACAGATATGCGAGCCGTATGTGGCGTGGCACTACCTTGTTGAAAAATGGCCCTAGAATGACGTGCCATGAAAGATAACGCAAACGGCCGCAGGATTTCATCAACATATCGTTAAGCGGCTAAAGCTGTACGCAGGATGACTAGGCGACCTGCTGCCGTAAGAGATAGCACCCCATACCATCACACCAGGGGTAATGGTTGTGTGTCTGTGTAAAACAAAGGCTAATTGGGACCGTTGGCCCTGGCGGCTCCACACACGTACTCGATGATCGTCTGCTGAAAGACTGAAACGTGATTCATCGCTAAACACTATGAGATACCAGTCTGCTGGCACCATGATGCTCGGCGACGACACCACTCCAAACGACTCTGTTGGTGTTGTGGGGTTATGGACATACATCTTAAACGCCACCGTGAGCATAACCCCACATCAGCCAAGCGTCGCGAGATGGTGGAAAGTACCACGGGTGGTATGGAAGAGACTATAGCACGTTGGATGGCGACAATGATGCCGTTGAGCCAGTTCCGGCCTGTCGCACAATCATCCAATCTTGCCTCGCATTCATGCACCTTGGCCTTCCAGACTCTTCATTCCGCCGATAAGTTCTTTGCAGCAACCATTGCTGCCAGCACCTTCGTACAGCAGTGTTCGTTTGGTGCAAGTGGAGACCTATTGGTCGGTATCACCAGCCAGTTTCTCGCATCCCGACTATACGACCACGTTTGAACTCGTCTAATTGCTTATAAGGTCTCCGGCAACGCTGGGCATTATTGGTTGCTTTTCCACAGAACTGCAACGCCGATAACGAGCAAAGGGAAGTCGTCCACATTTTTAACCTGTTTTATAGGATGCTAGGTGAGCAGTAGAAACTCTCTCTATGACCGAAGTTAACACTCATTGACCTTGCACATGTAATGATTTGCATACTTGGTATAAAGGAATTTGCATGCGAAATTTCAAGATGATCGGATTATTTTTTAAGGATGCTTCGTTTTCTTTGCTTGCTTTTTTGCAAAAGAGTGTATCATTAGAAAACCAAAGTTTTCTAAATTTGATAGCCAAAGTACAATTTACAAAATACTAGTACCTGCATAATTGAAATTTCGCATATCCCTGATGTTCTCGAACATCACATGGCTGTATTCAGTAAAATAATGCAATAAAGTGCCAAGAACTTTCTTTGTTTTCATTGAAGAATTGTACAACTTTTAATGCCCGGTAGAAAAGGAACTTTATCAGGCAATCGCAGATGTCTCAATAGTGTTAATAGTAGTATGCCTTTCATTAAGAAATTTTTATCGAAAAGTGTGTCAAATTTACATACCATGTTAGCAAACCATGCTAGCAGATCAATGAACATCAGTGTAACTTTTTTCATTTTCATTATTTAAAACAGCTGGCTTATCAGATGAAGCTGTTATAGAGTTCTATAGATGTTTGCTATTAAATGACATTTTATATTTTGTAATATATTCTAAAAAATGACGTATGGTAGATAATATTAGATGGCGCCACTTTTACTAGATTTTTGTATACACTCTGGCAACACTTAACTTCGAAAGAATCCGATAGATGGCAATGAAAACCTATTTCGGTTTCTTTACATCGCATTTAAACTAGTATTCGTTGTCAGCTTTCGTATGTCAACCTTTTCATTTTATAATATTTGAATAAATTCATAAAACCGGCTTGTAAATATCATAAGAAAAATGTATGCAAAATCTTTGAATACGGTTATACTGCTTGCGTACTTATGTGGTATAAGTGTGTACATTTAAGTACATCTGTGCGTATTTATATGTGCGATAATGTATTTGACTTAAACGTAGTTTTTGGTACGTAAAACATTGAAGACAACTTATTTAATATTTTCGAAATATAGAAGTTTTGCAATTTAGCAGTTTCAAATTCAATAAAAGTGTATTTTATACAACAGCTAGATAAAAATGTGCATATTTTTCAAATAAATCCATTAAAGTTAACGTCTGTTTTATCTGTATTTATTATTTTTAATCCGAATTCTTCACTCCCACTTCAATAAATTCACAAAAGTCTGTACAGTACTAGTCTTCAAATTCAACTCTTGACAGCATGGGAAATGTGGCAAATGATTTTGCGTAAACATAGCCGTACAACTTTTAATTCATTTCGAAACCCTTTAGCACGCCTAATCAGCTCTGACAGTCTGATTCTTAACCTGACGTTTCAACTTCAATTCCTTTAGTCAAATTAGTTATATATGCAAACTCTGGTAGAAATTCAGGGTTCCTCACTTGATTCACATCCTCACAGTTTTTTTAAATTGTCTTTAAGAAACTGGAATCTCTTTTCTGAAGCAAAAAAGAAGAGAAACCAAATTCTGAAGGCATTTTCCTTCGCTTATCCAATATATAGAACCCAAAGTTCCAGTTAAAACTTTCATTGTTGCTCCTCGGCATGCAGAGATAAACCTCCAGCGATATAAATTTCCATTTTCAAGTTTGTCACAAAAATGGAAAACAGATATAACTACTGCCCTCCTTTGCAGAAGCCTTGATTGCAAATTTGTTATTTGAGTTAAACGTGTGAAGGCACCACTAACAACATTACTGACCTTGGTGCTAAGTTAAAAAACTGTATCTGCCCCCTAAACCTTCACTATGAACTAGACATTTAATTTACATCTTTTCGATACAAGCCTATGCCGTCTCTAGGATCAATTTATGTGAAATAAATGGTCCAGCACAAGTTGCTGGACCATTTCATATTTTTTTTTTGGGGGGGGGGAGTGGAGAATAATTCTTATATGTCTAAATTTCAAAATCACCAGCATTTCATTTTTGCTATTTTTTTATTTAAAGTTGACGGCCATATTTGTGTCATGGCGCATGACGTTCTCAGCCATTTTAGACCTTTACGCAAACCATTATATTTAAGCTTATTTATATTCTAAAATGATGGTTCAAAAACCATTGTCTTAAGCTGCCACCAAATTATAAATTTGACTAGAAGATATAAATTTGACTAGATAGCTTTAAAGAATTGTAAAGGTAAGCAACAAAGACGGGATTTGTGGTTAACATTAAGACTAAATAGATGATAAATACAAGAAACAGAGGCAGATTCAAAGATAAGGATGTAAGTAATCAATATAATGAAGATAATAACTGCTAAACAGTTCCGCTGTTTGGAAACTATTTAGACACAGGAGAATTAAAAAAGTATATAGAGATTAAGGCGCGGTTTTCAGCGGGAAATAGATACAACTTTCAATTGTTGAGACTTTTGAAATCGACTTTTGATATTTTATTTAATTAATACACTGACTTCCTCCAAAAGTTAAGCACGCAATACAAATTTTCATTTTTAGAAAGCGTATTTGAATTTGAGTGTCTGAAAATCGATGTAGATGTAGACGGCAGTGTTGCAAATATCGTACGTTGCAGCCAATCACGATTGACTGTCCGTATATATGCTAATTAGGCAGTAATTGAAAACGCCAGCATTCTGAAGTGTTTGAAGTGGTGCATTTAAATGCTCATACGAAGTGTTAACTTTTGTAGGATTATTTTTGATGATATTCGTATTTCTATGGCTAAAAGAAGACGAATGACAGATAGTGAGCGCTAACGTGCTGTCGGACGCATTGAAGCAGGACAGTCAATCAAAGATGGCGCTATTTTCTTTGGCGTTGATCATTCGGTAATTTCTAGATTATGAAAACAATTCCAAACAAGTCAAACAGTTGTCCGGTGACATTTTCCACGTCGTCCAAGGGTTACCACTCCTCTGATGATCAGTATATTGCTATAGCAGCCAAGCGCAATCTACGAGCGATCTTCACAATTGTTACATCCATGGTTGCAACAGCACTTGGTAAGACAATACCTGCCAGTACTGAGCGCCGAAGGCTCCACGTGAAGGAACTGTACGCCCGAGTACAACGTTTTTTGTTCCACTAATCGTCCAAGCCAGAGGGGCAATATTAAAGTGGTGTCGTCAACATATCAATTGGACTGTCTCAGATTGGTGCAACGTCCTGTTCACGGACGAGTCCAGATTTGTCCTGGAATCAGATGATGCGCTTGTAAGGGTCTGGAGAGAACGAGGCATATGTAATCAAGCCAAGAACATCATCGAACATCACGCATTCAGAGGGGGCAGCGTCATGGTGTGGACTGGAATTTCAATGGGATATCGCACAGAGCTGCACGTCTTTAAAGGCGGTTCTGTGACGGCTGCACGGTACCGGAATGAAGTCCTAGACTCCATTGCGAGACTCTATGCTGCAGCAGTTGGTCGTGATTTCCTCCTTATAATGCCAGTCCCCATCGATCTAACATTGTTGACGAATACCTTATAAGTAAGGGCATTTCTCGTATGGAGTGTCCGGCGTAGTTCCCCGACCTTAATCCCATTGAAAACCTTTGGGATGCCCTCGGGCGTTCTGTCTCTGCACATCACCTCCTCCAGCCAGTCTCAGGTAGTTGGAAACTGCCCTATTAGAGGAATAGTCATTGCTCGCATCTGCAATGGCTGATCACCTCATTGAAAGCATGGTAAATCGTTGTAAAATTTGTGTGAAGGTCCGGGGTGGTTACATACCATAATAATGTAAGTTTTGTTTGGTGCATTTGCCTTTAAATATCCTTTTGTTAATGACTCAAATGTGACGTCATCATATAACTTACGAAAAGTAATTCACTTTTTTTCATTTTTGTACATAATTCTTATTTTCCTTAATGCATAAATTCATTTGCTAACTACATGTACAATTTTGAGTTAATCAAAGCTTTACTTTTCCATTTTTATTGATTTAACCGTTTGTGCTTAACTTTTAGAAGCCACTGTATAAATGGACATGAAAAACGCATAAAACGCGTAAATAAAAAGTTTAATGTTACATGAAAGGTAGTAAATACATGTTAAATGTCGTACTATAGTATGGGTACACGTATACCTATAATGCTTGTCAAAGTACGCTGGTATATTGTCGCTGTTTGAAGTAATTATGAACAGACATGTGCATTAGGTTCCTGTGTATGTTTGTGTTGCTTATTGCTTCGTTTCTGAATAGGACAGCAAATTGTCAATAATCCTACTTTATTACACAGTTTATTATTATTATTATTATATTATAATTATAAATGTCTTCTGCAATTGTTTTCTTATCGATTCCTACTATCAAATCAGTGATTTTTAACTGGAGCGCCTTGGCCATCTGAGGCGCCTTGAATGATAGTCAAGTGCGCCATGGGTAGACTGATAGGTATTTCTGTTCCAAAAATTTTTTTTGAAATATAAGAAGGTATTCGATTACCGATAGTTTTGCGTTTACCATTGCAGCCATTGGGGATACACTGAAAGAATATAGTTGGTCAAAGACAACTCAAAAAGGTTGAAAACCCCTCCATTGGACAATGCTCTGTAACTATATGATTGGCTTTTATCATTTATTGCTTTTTGTTGCCGAGTTATTCTAAGCGTTATCCTTACTTTTTCAATTATCCGCAACGAGCGCTGTAATCCTTCTCGATCGGGAATGGTAGCTTTTCTACAGATACAACTAATGCGTACACTCACTAAATGTACACTCATGATTTTTCCTTAAAAATATATTGGAGTTCTACAAAGCTTACATTTGAACTCTGTTTATGTAACAAGAATGTATGAGAAAGTCGAGCAATGTCTCACACTCCAAATACGTTTTTTTTTTCAAAATCAGCCATACTATGGCGTTCAACCGATCAATCGTGGTTCACAGGTAGGTTGAACAGCACCGCAGTACAGCATATTAGAAGGTAAAAATGACTTTCAAATATTTTTAATTTTTTGCATATTTTCTACTGCTTGATAGAAATTTTTTTATATGAAGAACAGAGAAGCGATAGCGTGTTCTGCAACAGCACGAAAAGATGTTTATTTTTCATTTATTTCTTACTATTATCAGTACCTCGTTAACGATTTTTAAAAAAGCAAAGTTTCAAAGTGCATCCAATTTTGCATTGCTGACATTTCAAAACCTTTTCAGACTGTGTAAAACATCGATTTATAGACTGAATAAAGGATGGGGACGATATCAATTTATCAAATATCAATTGAAGCGATTCTATGAAATATGACTCGCGTAAATCGTGACAAAAAATTTTTAAATATATATGCAGATATTTTATAAATATCAGTATATACGTCAAGTATAATAATCCATATATATCTTTTATATGTCTGTACATAAAAGATCACGGCTGTCCCTCACATGCTTGAATGGTGTTGTATTGAAAACACTATAAAATCCAATTTTCGCATTGGAATCAATAAGTAAAAACTTTTGCAAAGGATAAGGAAATATTGAACAACGCACGTACGAACAAATTTTTACACAATGCAGACTACAACTATTGTGGCGATACGTTGGATATATGGATACGTATCCTGTTGTTGTTGAGACCCAGACCGTCCGACCTACCAGAAAGGTGTAAGGTAACTGTTTGGACGGCCGGGAAGTGCCTCCCAATTTAGACCGGAATCCAGTGGGGGAGGCATCCACAGAGAACGTACCATCCTTCCCCTACCACCAACCTCTCGGAAGGATTTACGGACCCACATGTTTAACGTGATCGTACTCCGCGTGAACACGGCAGCAGTTTTGGCAGTGGCGGGATTCGAACCCGGGTCTACCGAGTGAAATTTCTGCGCGCTAAGGATACGTATCCTGTTGTTGTTGTTGAGGCCCAGGCCGTCGAACCTACCAGAAAGGTGTAAGGTAACTGTTTGAACGGACGGAAAGTGCCACCGAATTTAGACCGGAACCCAGTGGGGAGGCATCCACAGGGACCGTACTCTCCTTCCCCTACCACCAACCTCTCAGAAGGACTTACGGATCCACATGTTTAACGTGATCGTACTTCGCGTGAACATGACGGCAGTTTTGGCAGTGACGTACCCTGTGTCAATGGTAAACAGACCAACAAACTCGAAGTCAAAAAGACGAGTGGACAAAATTTGAAGACGAAAGATTGTTTAAAGAAAAGGAAAAGTGAAATATTTTTTGAGGCGTTGGTTATAGACTAATAGTTAAAATTGCAAAAATACTTTAAATGCAATAGTAATTTTATTATTGTGCTATATTTTTGTAAAAAAAAATGAAAACATTAAATTTTTATACAGCTCCTGTAGGGAAAATACCTGAAGTGAACATGACAGCACATGACTTTCGCTATATAATACAATAAATTTACTTCTTTCACAGTGAAACAATGATGTACCGCACAATGTTTTTAACGTTAAATTTGACGCTTTTTCGAATGACAACATGTAAAACTATTTCGACGTATCCAATTAACATATATTTCGGGCAACTCTGAATTGAAAATTATCAATATTGATAGCATCCGCAATAAGCAATATAGTTCATATATATTAAAATATTTTAAATTTTAATAATTAATTAATCAATTTTACGTTATTTTCATTAATTTAGCGTCATTTATGCAATGTCGACTATATTGTCGTCCATCTGGGGCGCCATATAGCAAATTTGCGTCATTTTGCTAAATGCGTCGCCAAATTTATCGCCAAGCGTTACACACAGATGTAGAAAAGAAGCGTTTCATATATTTAATAATTATTAGCGAACTGTGTAGTATATATACGCCCAAAAGTGTAGGGAGATTTTTTGACGATCGGGAGACCCTCACTTCCTCAATTTATACCAAAATCCAGTGGGAATGGCAACCACAGGGACCGTACCCGTCTTTCTCTTGACCCATCATCTCTCGGAAACTAAGTCCACCTGTTGACCATATATATGTGACATCACAACCGGTAAATCGACATTCTGCCATCCCTGTGGCAAAATCGCCTTTTCTTTCCCAAGTTAGAGTATGCTTTTCTTGCTGTTCCAAGTTTCAGCTATTACAGTTGCGTATTTTTTAAGAATACAATAATTATAAATTATTGTGCTCACAATATGTGGTACAATTTCTCAATATAACTTTCTCGAAGGTGACATTTATGTTTGTTATCGTATCTGATAAGATTTCATTCCATCCAACATGGCGGCGTAAACAAACCGTGACGTCACATTATGGTGTAAGTGCAAATAGTCGATAAGAGAGGGAGGGAATAAATTCGACAAATACTTTCACACATATCACATCAACAACCCATCTGGATGATGACGAGATTATACATCCTCTGCGGAAAGCTCTGTAAAAAAACATGTAACTCGTAAAGTTTTTAGCCAATCTATAAAATTCGAAAAGTTTCCAGAATTCGCCAAAAGTCGCCAAGTTTGCAATATCTCAACTAAATTCGTCGCCAAGGTGGTCACCGAATGAATCGCCAACGACCCAGATCTTCAAATTATAGCAATGGTTTTCTGTCATGTATTCGTAGCAATATGATACAGTGTTTCTTTCAGGAATACATACGGGGATTAAGCCACCCCAGAGATGATTATTCGCCCCCACGGAGACATTTTATGTTAACCTAATCTCTATTTATCTAACAGTATTGGGGATGTACCTAGTCGAAATTGCGAACAATATATATATATATGTATGTATGTATATATATATATATATATAGTAATTACTTCTATATATGATGTATAAATATAGGAGTTAAAATTTGTATATATACAATTATATATTTATATAGGGAAAGAGAAAACTTGCCCCCTAAAGTTTTATTCGCCCCCTCCAGGCCAAATACTCATGAAAGAAACATTGTTGATGTCACTTCCGTTACATACTTTCATTTTATCAATGCCACATTTCTTTTACGATTTGCTCCGTATTCAGTGCCCTAAAACGTTTCACATCAAAAAGGAAATAAAAATAATAATTTCGTACTTAAAATGCTTAAAACGTACAATTGCATTATAATCTGAGCTTCTGATTTTGAACTCCCATATTACATGCTTTCCTTTGCATATATTATGTAAGAAATGTAATCAGAAAAAAACATTATCAATAATATGCTGAAAACCCAATTTGAAGTGCAGTTCTTCAGAAAAAAAGTTTCCCAATTATCTGTTGCAGCACTGGACGAAGAATCTGATTGTCTTCTGACTGAAATATTTCTTATTCAGATGAGTTTCGTTGTTCAAAAGTAAATCCAGTCTATATAGGTAATTATATTTAATTTTGAGTCCATTAACTGTAAATTGAGTATATGTAAGTCTTTATGGAAGACGCATATCAATTACATTTTGTTAGAGAGTCGTATAAAAATTGTGTTTTGTTAGCGAGTCCTGTAGTGATTGCATTTTTAGGGGTCGTTTAAAAATCACTTATATTGATTGGGAGAAGTGCATTTATCTAGGAATTTTATGAGCGCAAATGATGTAGTCAGACCGACACCAGTAGATTTAATCCCGCATATACAGGGTGATTCAAAACAGATGTGCCAAACTTTACGACGTGGTAGTACACATCAAATCAAGCATTTTTCACCATAGTTTACGGTATCGGAAATAAAACGTAAAGGTGCCAGTGGCTGCTTAATGGCGAAATCGATTAGGTGAGGCGAAAACACAACAATGAATTAGAAGTTATGAAATGACACTTAATAAACGATAATTACAGTAATGGCTCAAAAGAGTGAACTCCAACCTGATCACACGTCTCACAGCGCCGATGGAGGGATTGGCGAACTCTCTCGAACAGGCCAGACATGTCACGCACTTCGGCAGCAGTGACGAGCTCCTCTTAAGATTTAAGGAAAGTGTCATAGACGAAACTCTTGAGATATCCCCACTAAAAGAAATCAAGACACGTCAAAATCCCCACTAAAAGAAGTCAGATTGTACGAAACTGTGGGGCCACCTCGTCCAATCCATTGCCCTTTCACGTGTTTACGTTTCATTTCGGACTCGGTAAACTTTGACGAAAAATGCTTGGGTTGATGTGTACTATCACCTCGTAAAGTTTGGCCATCTTTTTTAATCACCCTGTATAGTAATTTTCTGTGTACCTCTGACCAAAAAAACTGATTGGTGGCTGAGAGTTTATTCATAACGACTTGCACATGACTTTCGTTATCAAGATTCCAGGTTCATCCGGGTAGTGGACTACTTCTTTCACTATTTTATTTTCGTGAAATTTCTGTTTTAAATTTTTACTAAATGCCTATTCGATTTACCATAAAAAAAGCGCTCTCAATTTTATATTATGTCCATTCAATTTTGAAACAGCCGTTGTCTTTTTAAGCGATTTCAACGTTGATTTTGTTTTCCGCGAAGACGCAGGTCGGGATTGGAGGATTTTTTGCGCTCATTTCTTTTGGTTGAAATGCTCGATTGCGATTATTTAGATTATGTTGAGCGGAAGTCCTAATAGGATATTTTACATATAACAGAAGGATGACCGCGGAAATATATTTCTAAAAAAATAAGGGAAAAAAGCTGTAGATATGCTGTAAAGGGTGAAGAGTTTATTAGTTTCTGAATAAATCGTGAAAAATTATTTATTACATTTCACTTACTCTTTAGTTTGAATGAATATTTTAACAAGAAAGATCAATCATGCATAAAGCATTGATTATGAAACACTTTCCAGGTGAAATGCAACTTTAATTAAATATCTAAAATGTGATACATTCAGCGCTGATATTTTTTTAATTATCACAGTACTACAGTAATTTATTTTACTTGAAAACTTAAATCTTCGTCGAAATAGGCAATTGTAGTTACACAAAACTAATTTTATTCAAATGGCGTCATCGAAATATGACTCGTCTGCTTCTCTATGTAAAATCAATAAACATTTCATTCATATAACTTATATTTCACACTCCAAAGGGTAAAATATTATTCAGCAATTCTTATACAACTCA
Organism: Amaurobius ferox; assembly: GCA_951213105.1. Taxonomy (NCBI): domain Eukaryota; kingdom Metazoa; phylum Arthropoda; class Arachnida; order Araneae; family Amaurobiidae; genus Amaurobius; species Amaurobius ferox. The sequence goes on from OX578146.1 coordinate 115,954,481, forward strand.
CCTTACAATCGCTTGATTTGCTTACATTCTGCATGCTATATTACAGCATTGAATTTAAGCTTCATTGTTGGAATAATCAAAATTTAGTGATCATTTAAAAAAAAAATTGTAAGCACAGAATTTAGATACACAGATAATACGCAAAAATAAAGCAGTTTTATAACGAATGCAACACTAAGTATAAATAAAACATCTCTTTAACAACAAGGATCTTTAAACATCCCGATTTTTACACCGGAAAAAAAAATAGATGCCATATTTTATTTTGCGATAAGTCACGTGATCTCTTCATATATCACGGATGTAATTATTATTTCAATTTTTAACACTTTACAACATAGTTTAAAAGTGTTTATGACTTTGTTCATTCTGTCTGTCTGTCTGTCCGTTCAGACGATAACTGCTGTAAAAAGGACTTTATCAAAATGAAATTTTAGTACGTTGTTGAGACGGTTTGTGGGACATATGGGAATAAAAGTAAATAATATCACCCAATTAGTTTCGGATTTTACCCGGGTTGAAAAGATGACATTGAACCCTATGTGACTTAATTTTTTAAACATTTTTTAAGCAAAGTTAAAATTCACAAATCACTTCGAAAATGTTAGGAAATATTCTAATTATAGCATAAAATGTGTAAAATAATATTCAGCAAAAATATGTTCTATAGTTTTTCAAATAAAAATTGAAATATTAATTACACCCATGATAGATGAAGAGATCACGTGACTCGTTGCAAAAATATGGCACCCATTTTATCCGTTGTGTAGGAACCATATCATGATGTTTAAAGATCTTTTAAATTTATATTTAATGTTGCATCCGTCATAAAACCGCTTTATTTTTTCATATTACCTGTGTATCTAAATTCTGTGCCAATGCGATTACAATATTTTTTATTTTACGTTATCACTGCACTTGATTATTTCTACAACGAAGCCTAAATTTAATGCTATAATATAGCATGCAGAATGTACACAAATCCAGCGATTGTAAGGTGAGTTATATGAGAATTGCTGAATAATATTTCACGCAAAATTATTTGCTCTGGAGCCTGGAATATAAATGATGCGAATGAAATATTCATTGATTTTTCATAGAGAAACAGATGATTCGTATTTCGATGACGTCATTTGAATAAAATTAATTTTGTTTAACAAGCATTTCTTTTCGACGAAGTTGACAGTTTTCAAGTATCACAAATTACTAAGGTACAGTGATAATTTAAAAATATCAGCGCCGAATGTATCGCTAAATGTAGATGTTTAAAACAAATTGCATTTCAGTTGAAAAGTGTTGCATAATCAATGCTGTAGGCCTAATTGACCTTTCTTGTTATTTAAAAACTGTTGTACCAAACATATTTTGCTGATTTTTTTTACACATGTGATAATTATGGTTTTTGTTAAAATTTTCGAAGCAATTTGTAAATTTTAACTTTGATTTAAAAATATTTGAAAAATTAAATCCCATGGGATTTAATGTATTTCATGTTTTCAACCCGGGTTCAATCCGAAACTAATTGGGTGATATTATTCATTTATATTTCAATATATGTCCCACAAACTGTCTCAGCAACATACTAAAACTTCATTTTAATAAAGTCATTTTCATGGCAGTTATCGTGCGAACGGGCAGACAGACAGAATGACCAAAGTCATAAACACTTTTCAACTATGTTGGAAAGTGTTAAAAACATTATTTTTAAGTCTCGAGACCCAATTTTGGCATATTTCACCGTACAACAATATTAAGCAAATGTAAATTGCATTTAAAATCCTCGATTTGAAAATAGGTTCATTATAAATTTATAAAAAAAAAAGAATCTTTGAAATAAACTTTTATTAATCGCTGTAAAACTTGAGGCTTCCAACTGATAAAATTTTTATACTTCAAAGCAAGAATATCCTCAGACAGAAAAAATATCCTTTTCAAACCTTTGATCTTTAAAAATTAAGTCAACTAAACCCTGTTCCATTAAAACCGTTAAGGTTTCACATTTTAAATGGCTTTTAAGAATTTTCATTAAGATATTAAATAAGTTTCGCTCAAACTCGAAAAACATTTTTCGTAAAATGTTTTAATTATGTTATTAAAGGTTAATTAAGATGCATGGTTTGATATAATATGTTTTTAAAAGAAGTATAAGGTGGGATTATGAAAATAGAAAAAAATAAACTGTGCAGTTCATTTTTTCACTAATTACAGCAACGTTGGGAGAAGATTTGCGGTTTTCTATTTTTTACAATGTAAAATACGTCATCCTACCTAGCTGTCGTGTAGGATGAAGAAATTCAGCTTAAAAAAGAGATAGCCAATGATCTGCTGATTCTTGCAATTCTCAAATTAGACTAGATTAGATTATTTTGAAGCTATACTTCTCATACAGACGATAGCTGTATTGATTACAATCATTACAGAATTCATTGGCGAAATATAGCCAATTTGGAGACTTTTAAAAATGGCAACAAATTGACGAAAATCCAATATCTCGAAAAAATTAATTTAATTCTTTGGATACTATATGTCGCTTTACAAAATTTATTAATTTAAGACTCTTCATTCAATATATAATAAGTTTCACTGTTTGCAGGACAAATACATTTTGTTATATATTTAGGAGTTGTAAATTAATTACGTTGTGTTAGGAGGGGATATAGTAATTATGTTTGGAAAGAGAGTCGTATAAACACAATTGTTATGATTCGAAAGAGATATTTCAGGGATATTAGAAGCGCAAGTTTTGAAAGCACACACATAAGAAAAATGTGTTAAATAACATTATGCATCCGTCATACGATGAGCTCGACATGTAGTACACAACGGCATAAGCAAATACTAAATTATTTCGACACAGAAATCTCAACGGTTCTTAAATAAATATTAGTTTAATATTATATCTGAAGAATCATATTTAATCTTAAAATGCTGTTTTGAACCAAAATTCTGTCATTTTGTCATACGATTTGATGTGTACTGCTTAAGCAAATGAGATGCTTTAAGCAAATGCGTAAAGATTTGAAAGAATATCTGTCGGAAGTATATCAATGGAAAATATTAGAATTCAGAAACAACTGTGGTTTGTTTCACTTAATTCTGCTTTATAAATTAAAAATATCTGTAATCGGAAGCTCCATTCGATTTCCTGATGCGTTCGTATGCCATATTGCTTGCAATAGTATTGCAAGTAATATTAGAATGAAAACAAATTTTTTGTGACCATCATTAAAAAAAATATTTTCAAATGCTCTTAAAGTTTGTTATAAAGTTTATTTTTGCTTTCATATACATTTTTGAATTTTAAATATTGGTGAATAATCACGTTTAAAGAACTCCTGGGCCCCATTTCAGCACTATCTATATGAATAAAATTTAAAATCTGTCTGCCTGTCTGTATGTATGTATATGTGTTTGTCTCATCACGGGAGAACGTATTCACCAAAATTCAAACAATTTTTTTAGGGGGGGGGGGGTAGTCGTAAAATAGACCTAATTGAATTTTAGTCGATGTTTCGAGTTCCTAGGACCAGGGGCTGTAGAGATATAAATAAAAAACCCACAATTAAACCTATTGAAATAATATTATGCAGGTGATATTTTTTCCGTCAATTTATTTGAAAAAAAATTAGATCATGTCGCTAAGCAATGGATTTAAATCCAATGTGTTTATGCGGCAAACGATTTTTATTAAATCTTTTCCGATTTAAATAGTAAAGAAATATATATAATAGATTTTATCGAACTTGCATTATTGATTGGATTATATCAATTACGACCTCCAGGTTTAAAGATTACGGAGATTATTGATATTTTCAATTTATTAAGTCATCCGTTTTATTTTAGCAAAGATTTTTGAAACTCATATATTGTGACACGAGTAATCTTCTACTAATACACGGGTATATCTTCTAATCTGCGATAATGTAAGTAGTATGGGCATATACAGAACCCGGACGTTTCATTCTTGAGATCTATCTGCCTGTGAAGGTAATTTTGTAGAGTGAAAGCAGAGATTCTTAAACTTATTTTAGGACCATTAATTTAAATATTGTAATAGTATATATTAATAAAATAACAATGTCATTTTGTCACACTTTTCATATTTCTACCTTCGTATCATTGTGAGATGCCATATATGTAATGGATTGGTTTCCAATAAAGCTATATGTAACAGCAACACAATGTCATTTAGAATACTATAGGAAATTGCACATGATTGTCAAATTTAAGTTTTTTATTTTGTATATTCCGTACGAAGAACGGATATACTGCTAGTTGTAAATATGTCCGTCGCTCTCATACTCTTTCTCTCTCTCTCTCTGTCTCCGTCCCTCTCTCTCTTGGTATGTGTGTGTCTATCGCTCTCGTTTGTGTGCGCGCACATGTGAATGTGTGCATGGCTGTGTGTGCCGATGTGTGCATGTGTATGCGTTTATGTTTAAGGTTCGAGCCCGATAATTCACGAACGAAACGAACTCTGGCTATCAATTTCAACAAGTACATACATTATGCAAAAAAACAAAACAAAATAAAACATTTTATTCATTCTAATGATTTGAACTCAAATGATTCACATTTTAAAATTTCCATAGCATTATTTTCCATGGAAAATAACGACATTTTCCGGAATAATGATGGTGGTATATAGTTTATATAGTATAAGGGAAGAATTAATCATCTGTACAACTAAGGGCGTTAATGGTATAAAAAAAGTATTAACTCAGACAAGACAAATGCATCCATTGGCGTCACTAAGCTGTTGCTAACTTTAAAAAGGAAACATTTAAAAATAGGGAACGTAAAAAAGCCAGAATTAGAGACCAAATAATTGTTAGTGGTTATAGTGCAATCAGGGTCGGTTAGAAAGATTAGGATAAAAAAGCTGAACATGCTAGAGAAAATTGCATGTTAATTATGTCAAATGACCTAAATTATAAAGTAATTTGGGGGCGATAGGTTAAATTATAGAGTCCTGGGGCTATTTAAATACTGAAATTCAAACAACGAGCACAAAAAATGGACTCGACTTAGGTTATTTTATTATGTCACGCCACCATCAAAAAAGAAATTCAATATTTTTCTTGACCGAAGATAGTTCGTCTTCCAATTCATGCGTCAACTTCACTCTGGTAACATTCTTCCAGTTAGAGTTGTTATAACACAAGCTGGCCTATGACAGCCATGTTGAATTAAAGTGAGAAACATCTTGGCGACAAAGAATGACAACCAACACTGCTGACATTCAATATGTCCCTTCTGACCTCACCTATTTTGGCGCAGTTATCGCAAATAACGGCGCATAAAATACATTCTTGCATTCATCTATTCTTATTGGCTCGATTTAACGTTCAATCATCCTCCCATTTTATTGCTGATTTATACCACAATGCACGATGTAGAATCCCTGCGCAATAGCAAACTAATGTGTAAGTATTATTCAAAATGGCGGATGCTCCAGTTTCCTATATAGGAGCCTTACTTCCAGTTGTGACGCCATGAACACGGAATAAAACCTTATTTCGGTCCAAGCGTTCGAATAAAAAATCGTCAGTACCTTAAATTTTAAACTTAATTAGCAAAAATCACTAAATGGAGTTATAAAAAACAAGATTTTTATTTTTTTAGAGTTGGATAATGTATTTTGATTCCACCCAATTTTTAAGATCGAATTGTGATACGTTTTGCTGATGCATGAATTTTAAAATGGATTACGTGTTCAAAATGCAAGTTTTGGCGATTTTTTTATGCAATTGGGAAAATTAGTCATATTATATTACGAATTCTATTGAAAGCTCGTTGAAAAGATTTAATCTTTCTCGCGGTTTAAAATGAAATTTCTGTCATTATATTTTCTATCGCTAAGGTACTGGTTTGTGTGAAAAGTCTCAAAATTGCCCTTCAACATTAAATAACACAAAAACTAATTCAAAATTAAAAAAAATTGCTCCGGCATGTCTTGCGACCTGAGCTGAAATATCACTGCACTGAATTTCGTGGCCGTGAGTCGCTTAGATTTTCCACTGCACCACGCAGAGATAAACACAGACATCCTCATTTATTATTATAGCTATTTCTAGTTATTTTATCTACTGTATCTATACAAGCATTTTTAAAGAGATTCGTTCATTTCTACTTGGATAATGATGTGCTCATGTACGTACGTATGTACGTACGTACGTACGTACGTGCGTGCGTGAGTGCCTGCGTGCGCACGCGTCCGTGTGTAACAGAGAAGAAAAGCAAGAGAGATTGTAATGATTTTTCTATTTTTAAAACATTTTAAACTGGTATCAATGCTTTACTATTAAACATTTCAATTTAAATACATTTTTATTCATATTTTCACAACAGGGGCTTGCTTTAAAATGTTTAAGTCCGTCAAAATCTTAAATTGGAAAATTAGTAGGAGAACAACACTGTCTTCGTTCTATACACGGAAAAGGAAAAATGACAAATTCTGCACCGAATTATAAATTTTGTAACACAAAATGTGCACCTGTTTAGAAACTTGACACTTATAACTGAAGGAAATTCAATTCAAATTAAATATACTGGTTTCACAATATATACGAAATAATATTTAAGCTTTAAAAGGTTTTCTTTTTATGGATTCTGCCATTTTGTCATCTAATCTGATATGTTTTTGAAATAAAGTGTTGTGCAAAGTAGATTCGAAAGGATTTGAATGAATCTCTGTTGAAAGAGCGAAATTTTAAGTTTAATAAATTTGACATTTAGATCTACCGGCTTATGTTTTTATAAAGGCTATTTCGTTAGTCTAAGAACCTTTGAAATCCAATATGAATACTTGCATTTCAAAACTAGAGTTTAAATTTTTTCTAAATAGTCTTGAACTGATACCAGAAAAATTTGTTTTACAAGAAAATAAAAAATTTGTATTTTGAAAACAAATATAATAGAGGTGAAAAAAACATCCAATGTGTTTACTTTTTTAATAATCATGTGGATTAATCTTAATTATAGTGGTTGTGAAACGTAGCATTTGTACATTGCTATCATGGCAGCAAAACCTACCATTATTTCTTTGCACGAGTTCCTTAACATAATCATTAAATCAAAGCACTTCACATTAAAATCCACATTTTAACTTTTAAAATAAATTATCATTTATTCACACCTCTATATTTTTATGATTAAAATTACATCAACTTTAATAAACGCTTAAGGAGGAGAAAAGCACCGTATGAAACCAAGTCTTTCAAATCTTATTCCAACGATCAAAAATTGATCTAACATGCATGAAGAGTAGCACATACCTCTGTATTTCGGGTCTGTAGCTCAGCACGACTGTCAGCTATTTCGATTCTTTTTCTGACATTTGGAGTCAGACTTCGTCTTTTTCTATAACATTCTCAATACTCAAATGAATAACGACTATCTATATATACCACTACTTAAAATCCTCAACTCTCTCCTCATCTCTTGAATAACCATTCAAATATATTCTTTTTCTTACCTCCTTGCAGCCACATCATTTTGCCTGGGGTTCAGATATGCCCTCCATGCTCTCAATGGATGCTCCTCAGTGCGATGTCGTATCCTTGCATTATTGGCTCTTTCAGTTTTCGATGAAGCTTGGTTTAAGTCTTGATCCTAGGATATTTTTCCCCAACCACACCTGCAATTTATGTGATGTATGTTTATTAGGGTAATGGCTTTCCGGGCCAAGACTGTCATAAAACGGTGACTAAAATTCTGCGCTTTGTTTCATCTTAAACATTAAAAACAATATAAGGTGCCTCCTGGTCTCACAGTATTTACAAATTTATGGACAAAAATGTTAATTATTAAGAGACATTAAAATTATGTATAAAAACCAAAAGTTAAAAAATCTTCAAATGCTCAACATTGTTGGACTTCGTAACATCATTTTAGCTTTCCTTCTTCAATGATTTTACTGAAATGTACCGCTGCCGGGGGAAAAAATCGAATCACCCCTCATTATTCTGCCATCGTTTATAATAGAGCAAATTTAAAAAAAAAACATTCGATAAAGAACAACATCTATAAATTTTTATGAAAAAATTTGCATAAAGGGCTGTTTCCATATCAAATCGCATACAAACTTCAGACATTTTAATCGCAATACCCAGTTTTGAAGTCATAAATAAATTCTACATCCCCAAATAAGTCTAAATATAAATTTTTCGGTTGTTATATCCGCAAATTCGAAGTCACTCAAACCCAAAGAAAATATTATTCTATAGAGAATAATATTTTCTGGAAATGTATGCGTAAAAAATTTAAATGAGTGACTTATTTATATCTAAATACTCATACTTCCAAAATTTACATTGGTAACACTCAAGTTTGATTCAGATTTCGAATTTCCATAACAAAATTCACCACATCTCTCCCATCGAGGCCAAGTTTGAAATGTTTTCCTGTATACTACTACTACTAATTTCTTCCATGCCAAATGGCCCATAAGGCCTTCAAATGAGCAAAATACGACAAAAATTAGCAAATTTTTTTATTACCTCAGTATTACCTTTTATTACCTCATTCATTCGCTTTATTTTACATCGATTGGAAAAAACGCATTCAAATAGAATGTTTAATTTCTAAATTATGAACAGACGAATATTGTAATGCACCAAAAATTGTGTTGAAAAGTGTACTTTAAAATCTGTTTTTTCTCAGAATAATATTTTCAAAATTTTTATAGATTTAAAATGTTCCATCCGTTCTCATTTTTGCCCAAATTATATGAAATGTGCTGGATATATTCTACATATATATTTTAGCAAAATTGTGCATGTATTTTTGAATTCGAATACTTTAAGTGGCATAAATGTGTAGAAAAGCTTAAATATAAGTAAAATGTTGATGAAAATCGACTTTCCAGTTCAAGAATATATATATTTCTAAATAACCTGAAGATGGATTTAGAAATTAATGCATAAATGTATTCTTATTAATCTGTTAAATAAATCTAATGTGAAATTAGGAGAAAAAAATTTAAATTCATGAAAAAGCAACATTTTAAAATTTAATTAAAAATTATTTTTTTTTACTTTTTAAAATAAAAAATTAAATTACATCGACATTTTTTTATTATATTTGGTAAGTGTATGATAAATTTGGCATATGTAAAACAAATTATGTCAATTTGATCAAAATTAAAAAAGTTGGATTTCAATGTCCAGTGTTCCCTTAAGTTTAACACACCAGCTCCTACAGTCTAAGGCGGCAGTTCTTGCTTCAGCCCAGCTCGCCCATCCAAAGCCTCTTTTTTATCCTCTTCCACCATCCTACTCCATGTCAAAATCCCAATTCTTTCTTTTTAGCATCGAACACTCTGCATTGTTTTATATTTAAATGCATAATTTCAGTGTGTGTTGTAATGAACAAAAATGGTTTGATATACTAACATCATATATACGATCCTCCTAATATTAAAAACGACTAAATAATAATAATAAGAAGAAATTTAATAAAATGATGTATAATTATGGTGTGTTTAACGAACTTACAAATTCCTGCTATTTTTATAGGCATGATCATATTTAAATATTGTTTTAACAATATTACTTCCATGCCAAATTAAATAAATAATAATCACCACAATCTGTTATAATGTACAATCTGTTATAAATACAATCACGTATTGAGCACATCGGTGTATTTTAATTAATAATAATACTTAACTGCACCACAACACAAAAGGAAGTTCAAATTAGATTAAATAAACAGATGTACGTTTCGAAAATCTTTGGATTTCTTCTTTCAGTGCGAACAAGCTTAGACATGAGTGCCCAAATGAGAGCTTAACTATGCCGGCCAAACAGAAAATGGTTAAATAATAAAACCCAATAAGGTAACGCCACCTAGTCCAAAATTGGAAAAAAATAAAATGAGAAGAGAAAAAACAGTAGAGAAAATGAATTTGAGAAATACAAAAGAAAAAATAAAAAAAGAGAATATATGAACTAAATGTACGAAGTAAAAAGAGATAAATAGAGAAACAAATAATAAGAAATAGCCATGCCATACCTCGGAAAAATAGCGTGCATTGAAAATTATCAACCATATTATTGCAGCTCTTATATCAATAAAATTTTCAGCAATCTAGTTAATGGTCATGTCTAATTATTGTCATAATCATGTCTAACAATTTATTTTTCTATTTCACTCTTTTTTCTGCTTCGCACGTTGAGTTCATATATTCTGCATTTTATTTATATTTTCCTGCTTTTCTATTCAAGTTCATTTTACACGTATTCTTTTACTTTTATCCTCGCTTTACCTCTCTTTCATCGTTACGCTAGGTGGCGTTATCTTATTGAGTTTTATCATTTCATTTTCTGTTTGGCCTTCATTGTCAAGTTCTCATTTGAACGTTAATATCCAAGCTCAGAAGAGGAACGAAATTCAAATAAACATACGTATATTTAATTAATCTTATTTGCTCAGCACTTTTCGTTATTTTCTAGTTTTAATGTCTGTGCACAAAATCAAGCCCCTTTACTTCATAATAAAACTGTACCTCACCTTTTTTCTTACTACTATTCCAACATACGTTAGAAACTATTGATAGCAACAATCTGTAAACATTCTAAAGAAATTATTCTCTAGCATCCAATTCTTAAGCTGAAAATAACGCGAATTCTAACTTTAAATCAGTTTTGCAAAGATAATGGGGAGGCTTCAATGACAGAATTTTACGCAATAGAATTTTACGCTCTCTCTTTCTCACCACTGTCATCAAGAACCGGAGTTAAATTCGGGAGAAGGGACAATTCATCAAGAGAATTTAATCTCCTGGTTTAAAAGACAAAATATTGCGCAAGTATTCTTTCTCAAGAGTTTCATTACATTAATGAAACATGCTACTTTCTCAAATACAATATTTCTCTAAAATATATTGAAGACTACTGCTCATTGCAAAGAAATTTAATAAAAAGAAGAAAATAATCGGATATTTTTCATGATAATTAAACTCCAACCGCATGCATTGATACTGAAGCGGTATTTGCGGTACAACAGTGGTGCAAATAAGTAAGAATATGTTCATATCTTTACCACCTCTGTACAAAAGATTGCATCTATTACGGTAATGAAACTCACCAGTAAGGGAAATGTTGAGTTTACACTGAGAAAGAAAGAACAAAGCCGTTGTTCAACCTTAACCAATAAGAAATAAATGCTTGTTGGAACAAACTTCTAAAATTAACCGCTATCTAACTTTAAACTTCAGCGCATTACTTCTATTAATTCTTATTGATCCCAGTGTTACTCTTTGGTTACATTTAATATTATTTGGTTTGGTCATAACCTATCCCTTGATGCGTGACAAAAACATGTAGTCATGATCGTAAGGTGGTTGAAGAGAATAGCGAAACAATGTATTTTCAAACAATGAATTTTTAAATTTACACATTTGCACCAATTCCTTCACCAAACTTTATATCTAGAATCATCGTAGGAAAGGAGCTTTTTTGGTTAAGATGAAATATTGCCAATATGCTGAGAAGAAATGTATTTTGTAGATTAACTACAAGATATACCCACCGACGCTAGTCATTAAAAATGAGCAAATTCTAGGAATTTTCTAGATGATATTGCTTCTTAAAATAATCTAGTAAAAATTATAATTTAATTCCCCTAAAGACAAAAAATTGAGAATCTCTGTTCTCACAAAATTGTCTTCAAAAACAAAGCTTCAACACACACCAAAATAAAGACTCAATATGGTGGAAGATATATGCATGCTAATCATTTTTATATGTTTCAACAGTCAATTAAACACATCAGAAAATATATGATTTTAAAGCTTTGCCAAAATAAAACAGATGTCTGACAGTATTAATGGAAAATATACAATGGGGGGGATTTGCCTACCGCCCCCCCGAGGGGATACATTGTCAAACTTTGTATCACTCGAAAGACCTCTTACAAGCCCTTTAAAATTAAAAATAGCATGCCATAATTGCGATAATTTGAACCAACAATTCAGTTTTTCCAAATTTTTTTATACAAACTTTGCAAGAAAAAACACAAGCTACTTAAAAATGGATTCTGGTATGAGCAAGTCGAGTTGAGCCACACAACTCGATTTGCAACAGTTAATTTATAATTTGAGATAAAGACAATTTATTTTTGCAATAGCTAATAACTTTCCCCATAAGTTCAAACTCATTATTTATATCTTGCGTAGTACATTAATTTGAACTTTATCTTTTAACTCTGTTTTACGATTCTTAAACAGGGTACGCTAAACCTGAAAGTATAGCTTTGGTCTCACGGGACCAAACCTTTTTGAGATTTCCTAACTTTTTTGGAAAGAAGTTTTTGTTTCTTCTAATTAGCAGGAAGGGTTTTTTTTACCATAAAGTGGTGTTTCTGTGAGATTTTCTGTATGATAGGCAAATTAAAATAAGAAACTATAAAAATATAAATAATATGAAATATTCAAGAAATATAACGGATCGCAAAAAATGGTGTCAGGAACTTTATTTGGCCAATGGGCCATGGATTGCCCATGTATGCTATAAAATATGTTACGTCATATATTGAGCAAAATTAAATCCGCCATTACCAAAATAATTAATGTTCAAGAAGTAAAAGTATAGTAATATAGGTGATTGAAAAAATGGCGTCAAGAACTGTATTTGAACAATGGATCACGGACTGTCCTTATATACTATAAAATATGTTACATCATATATTGAGTAAAATTAAATCTGCCATCACTAAAATAATTAGTGCTTAAAAAGTAAGAGTAAAATAATTTAGGTGTTTGGATGTTTGCAGAAATTTTTAATAAGATTTTCGCGAAGGAAAATGGTCAGTTAAAATTTTGGAGGAAGGAAAACCTTTCTTTCAAAGTTTGCTACATTGTGAGTTATTTTCAGAATATTTTCATTTTATTTGCTTAAAGCTGCTTATATCACGCCAGAAATACATTTGGTAGCAAGTTAAGATCTTCATTTTCATTTTTCTCGTGATTTTGGAATGCATCTTGAACAGTTAAAATTGAACAGTTCTCTCCTGCATTTAATGGTCATCACTTTTTTTGAAAAATACTACGTGTACTAAAAATGATTTTATGTAGTCAATTGTATAGGTCGAACTGTTCTAACATCTGAGAAATAATATTAAAGATGAAATCATGTAATGAACTCAAATCATAAGCTCTTCCAAACTTTCCAAACATTTGTTTCCTAAGGTGTACTTCTATAAAAAATCAACAAGAGTGTGGCTGACCTCTCTCTCGACTTCTTTATACCAGAATCCGTTTTTAAGTAACTTGCAATTTTTTTTTCAAATTTTACAAGAAAATATTTGAAAAATATGTATTTTTCGTTCAAGTGATCACAATTATATCATATTACCCTTCGTTTTAAAGGGCTTGAAAAAAGTCTATCAACGGAGACCAAGTTTGACAGTACCTTCCCGGGTGGATAACTCCCCCCCCCCCCACACACACACACATAAGGGGGCTAATGATATCACGAACACGAAAATAAAAATTGTATCATAGCTATTTTTCACTGCAATAATTAATTTCTCAATTATTGATCAATAAATAACCCATTTTATGTATAATTATGTCAAATTTTGTCCTATGCTGTCATGTTAAGAAAATACAAAATTTCAAATAAATCTCGAAGTTTTCATCCAAATTTAAATAAAAAATTATATCTTGTTATAAATTTTCAAAACATTTCATGAAAATCTCTTAATATTTGTAGCAACCATCGTGTACACAAAAAATCGACAGACAGACGGACATCACTCGAAAAATAGTCAGAGCATGTTAAAGAGGTCCGAAAACATACATAAGCATCACATTCACGAACACAAAAACTTTTGTGGAAACAATACTTTATATTATATTACATAGTATGAGAAAGTAAACTTTGATGTTTCCAACACGACTTTCTTAGCAAATGAATAACTTTCAATACTCTGGGAAAAGTATTTTCCAGAATGCCACCAACTTTCTTATAGCTTTCTCTAAAAATCTGAATATACCTGTGAAATCGCTGTAAAACTCAATAGACTGATTTTGTTACAATAAACATACCAAATTCAACAGAAATCACGTTAGAGAGATATCACGTTTACAGAAGATGGAGTAAACTTTCAAATATCGCAAAAACAGCTAATGATAATGCCTTAAAATGGCATCATCCTTTTTAGTTTGTACTTACAAAGTATTAATACATTTATTAATAGTAGTTTTCGGGGACAGCTTGTAGGCGCCAAAGTGTCACATAAATTCAATTCAAATTTTCGATAGCGGTAATATAACTTTCGGAATGCTTTTTATAAACTTGGGCATTGCAGCGTTGTGCCTTCTGAGCTCCATCTTTTAGAAATTTCATGTCGGGAATTTGTGGGCCTCCATAAAGGGTCACGAAATTGTAGCACATAGCACGCTTTCTAACTGCCATTGCAGGTATCGACAATTTCATACTAACGAGAGTATGAAAAAAAGCACCAAAAGAGCCCTGGATGCTGTTTTCTGCAACGATAGCGCGGTATCAATATTTTTCTGAAGAGCGGCGAAAACCGCAAAACCAGTTCAATAATGATGAAGAAATACAAAGTAAGCACTTTTCGCTTATTTGCAACACCGTATTATAGTATAAAATCTACTTAACTCTTATCCAAATAGCACTCTAATTTAATCTGATTCTGTGAGAGAAATTTCTGCCAGTCAACACACATTCTAATTTAATCTAAATCTGGGACTAAAGATTTGACAACCAGCATCCATTATAAGTGAATATGATTTTAAGAGGGAAGGCCTGACAATCAGCACATACTCTAACTCTATCTAATTATAAGAGGGAAGACCCGCATATCAGCACACACTCTTATTGAACATAATACTGGGAGTGAAGAATTAACTGCCAATCAACATTCATTCTAATCTAATCTAATTCTGAAAGAGAAGAACCCTAAAAAATAACTAATAAGAGAAGAACCTCAACACCCCTTCTAATTTAATCTTATTCTGGGAGAGGAAATCCTGCCAAATAAGGCCCACTCTAACTGAACCCATTTCTGGCAGAAAAGGACCATTCCATTCTATCAACACCTATTAGAATTGAAACCAATTCTGGGAGAGAAAACATGCCAATCAACACTCGTTCTAATTGAATCTAATTCTCGTATAGAGCATCTGTCAATCAGCACCTACTCTTAGTTGAAAGAAGGCATATCTCTCAAACTCTGCAAGCTGAAACAAAATTAACATGTGAATCTTAAACATTCCGAACTTATAATATATCGAGATTCTTTATTTAAAAAAAATCCTTAATTGGAAATTCGGTAAATCCGTATAAACATAAACAGAAAAGAAATCTGATGTGGGCAGCACATGACTTTCCTTATATAATACAATGAATTTACTACTTTTGCAGTAAAAAAAATAGGTTATTCTTATAGTAGATAATTATATTCTTTCCAAGATATTGAATTTTCGACAATTAGTCGTCATTTTCATTGATTTAGCGTCATTTTTATCCATTTGGCGAGGTTTTCATTAATTTGGCAACATTTAAAAAAGTCACCAAGTTGGCGATATTCCGCCAAATTCGTCGCCAAAATCAACAACTGTTGTGGACTGAGAAATAAGTTATTCTTACAGAAGATAAATGATTATTGGCGTTCAAATACAAAAGTATTACTCAAAGTATCTTTTCTCATAAATGGAACGAGTTAGATCCACGAGAATGTTGTCACCAAATTTCTCGCATGATATTACGTATGAAAAACGAACATGTTTCTCAATTGTTAATATATTTTTTTTAATTTATGGGATATTTTGCTAAATTTATTTGAAAAATGTGCAATATCTCGAGAACGGTTGGTGCTAGCGTTCTGAAGTTTATGTTAATCGTTTTCTAAGGAAAAATTGCATAAGAAATGTCTAGTTGCTTAACTTCATTAAAGGTTTTTATTTTTTGATGATTTTTTCAAAATTTCATTTGAAAATTTAGGGGGTTCTGAACATTCGATTTTGCTTAAAAACAATAGACTTCCAGTATTCACAGCTTATAATTTTTGTACCAAATTTTGTTCGTATCGGTCCATTCGTTCGTCAGTTATCGTCTCCACAGACTCACTGATACACACACATACTTTCACACACACACACACTTCCGGCCATTCAAATTGCTTCTCTAAGTCCTCGGACGAGACGGATGGTCTGGGCTTTCGACACACACACACTTCTCACACGCACACATCTCACACACACACACACTTTCACACACACACACTTTCACACACACACACACAGACATCACCTCCAAAAACGTCTGATTCGTGTTCAGGGATGCTTGAAACGTGCTCTCCCGTCGAAATTTTTCGACCCCGTCACAATACTGTCCTTATACATGTATATACATGTCCTTATATATGTATATAAGGAAAGTAATAAATTTATTTTTTTTCGTCAGATTCATTAATTTTTTTTAAACGACATTTATTTTAAGACAATTTCACTGTGCTCAAACGATTAATTTTTTTTTAATTTATCTACAACCACAGGACAACTAATTTTTTTAAAGCAATATTCGTTTTAAGGTGTTTTTACTGTGCTGAAACAAGTAATTCCTTAAAAATTTGTATACAACTGCAGGACAATGAATTTTTTGAAGCGACATTCGCTTCAAAGCGATTTCACTATACACAAACAATTCATTTCTTTAAAATTTGTCTACAACGCAGGACAATGAATTTTTTTAAAGCGACATTCGTTTTAAGGCGATTCCACTGTATTCAAACAATATATTCCTTTAAAATTTATCTATAACTACAGGACAACGAAAACTTTTAAAGAGACATTCGTTATAAGACGATTTCACTCTACTTAAACAATTAATTTCTTTAAAATTTGTCTATAATCGCAGCATGACGAAACTTTTTAAAGTTACATTCGTTTTAAGGCAATTTCGCTGTATTCAAGTAATTCATCCCTTTAAAATTTGTCTGCAACCGCAGGACAGCAAAATTTTTTAAAGCAACATTCAATGTAAGGCGATTTCACTCTACTCAAACAATTAATTTCTTTAAAATTTGTCTATAACCGCAGGATGGCGAAATTTTTAAAGCGACATTCGCTGTATGGCAATTTCACTGTATTCAAGCAATTCATCCCTTTAAAATTTGTCTGCAACCGCAGGACAGCAAAATTTTTTAAAGCAACATTCAATGTAAGGCGATTTCACTCTACTCAAACAATTCATTCCTTTAAAATTTGTCTACAACCGCAGAACAAAAATTTTTTTTAAAACAACATTCGTTGTAAGGCAATTTCAATGTATTCAAACAATTCATTCCTTTAAAATTTGTCTACAACCGCAGAACAATAAATTTTTTTAAAACAGCATTCTTTGTAAGGGGATTTCATCTTACTCAAACAATTCATTTCTTGAAAATTTGTCTACAACCGCAAAACGAGATTTCAGGCAACTCATCAACAAATTTCAAATAGATATACGCTCCTCTTAAAACATGCTGCTCTGTAAGTTATTTTAAGAATATTTTTTATTTCAGTTATTTAAAAATAGATGGTTGTGTCACGCCATAAAAACATTTGGTAGTGAGTTTGCATCTTCATACTTTTATTTTTATTTTCTTTTGGTACAGTTTAAAAGAGCATCTCAAACTATAAAATATTTCTTTTTTTAAGTACATTTTCCCGCATGAATACATTATGTTTTCTCTGAACGAAGTATGATGTGCTGTATTTAATATTTTATTTAGTTAGAAGTATAGTTTGTTAAAGGCTCTTATGCCTGCATTAAGTGTGTGACAGAGGAAAAAATATTTTAAATATGTGGTAGAATTTTTTGGTGGTTTTGTTGATAAAGTTATCAGTTTATTTGCATTCCCGTGCAAAAAACCACACCAAAATTACATCACTATTTAATCAATATTGTACAAAATAATTGGAATTTTGTGAACTCTGTACTGTTTAATGTCCAAGAGTTTTACAGAAGTTATTTTTGTGAGCGGTGGATTTTATAGTTTTATCGAAATTAATAATATAAACACCTTTATTTATCTGTCTGTTTATCTATATCTATCTCTGGGTAACGCTGCTACAAAATTTTGCAAAAAGTGTTTCAATCAGGAAAAATTTAGTGTTCACGCGGAGGGTTATGAAAATGCTGTTGGTCTGGGTTATTACCTAAATTGAAATATTTATCCGCCATTGAAACGCGTTTGAGAACATCTTGTTTAATTTATTAATTTTTTATTAAAGATCCTGATTTTTTTTTTTTTACGAGCATTTCAAAAAGCGAAATAATACTTTCAAATAAGAAGTAGTATTTCACAAATTCTGATTTCCGTCATATAACGAGCATACCATCTAGTTAACTGAATAGGCGATTTCCACGAAAATAAACTTATTCATAACAAACTGAGCTCTTTACAAAATTTGATTCTATCTGCAAGACTGAATTTCTGAGTTTCCACAGAAATTCAAAAAATTGCGACAACCACCAAATGCTCTTCTTTCCATTGCAAACATAGACTATTTCACGTTGAGGGATTCTATAAAGCTCACTTGACCACTAGTGCTGGTCCTCTGATACTAGTATGATAATTAAAAATCTAAATCTCGTAAGAGAAACTTCTAAACTTGGAATAACTGGAAACCCTAGTAGACTCCTCTGCTTTTAATTTCTAAACTGAAACATAATCAGAACTCGGAATAATACAATTGTTTCCATTAAACTAGTAATTTATTTAAATTAATTCAAATCTGTGCCAACCCCCTAAACTGTTAAAGGTGAAATGTGTATCAAAATACGATATTAGAAGTCTTAGACTAAATAAAACAGTAAAATAAACATTTTGAAAACAAAAAAACAATAATGATGATAGACAATATGCCAAAAATGAAGATAAACTCAGAGAACGATACAGAAACGAGCAACGTCTGAAAGCACAAATAACACAATATTGCAGCATACAGCTGTTTTCAGGATACGCTAGATGTCCTTCGGCAGTGCAAGAGCTCTTAAGTTTTCCTTATCCTTTGCACAAAAATGTATTTTACTCAGAGAACAATACTGGAAATAAGGGTACTCCGCGGCTGATGCTCCGCGGCTGGTGCTTTGCTACACAACGACGCACGAATTAGCTGCTTTCCCTGCCACTCAAACTGCTACTGTAAGCCTTCAGGTCAGTCTAGTGATCTGGATTTTCGACACGAATTGGGTAATATCTGCTATGATAGTTCAATCCTAACTTTAAAAACTCGCCCTTTAGGCGAGTTCTGAGAGTAAAAATTGAGCAAAATGAATGTCTGCAGCCTCAGCTCAATATTTATGGAATTTTATGCTGTCTTCGTGGTGAAACTAAAGTTGGCGACCTTTCTGGAGGCTCGCAAAATTAAGGCACACATCAATTTTTCTTGCTGCCATTGCAGACAGCAGAGAAGCTTAAAACATGTACACGGATGCTAAAATATGTGAAAAGAACGGGATTTTAGCTAATTCTTCCGCCGTGCATCATGAATCATATCAGAAGCACAATAAGACTTAACGATCACATTTAACCTTTGACTTTGGAGCTCATTTATATTGAAAGTACAGTGGCGTAAAAAAAAAACGTTCATCACATTTCCATAAATTTGGTGGAGAAAAGGACAGCAACACATTTAATGTGATATTTAAAGGGTTTAATAGGGATGAATAAATTGAAGAGGGGAGTTTGCAGCAATTCACAAACATTATTCATTTAAAGATGACTATGTTGTTGTTGTTGAAACCCAGACCGTCCGACCTACCAGAAAGGTGTAAGGTAACAGATGTAAGGTAACAGGTGTAAGGTAAAGATGACTATGTGTAAAACATTCCGAAAAAATTAGATATTGGTGACATTCTTATTTTATTAAATATGTATTAATGAAGAGAAATATTGTACATCCTTATTTTATTAAATATTTAATAATAGAGAATTTTTCATAATTGAAGAAATTATTTTGCTAAATTTTCAGATAACTTGGAGTATTGCCCCATTATAATTTCAAGAGGGCAATGGCACCTAAATATTTCCTATTATGTTCAAAGCACTAAACTTTGGATGTTTGGGTTTGTTACGCTTTATTAAATACTTATTTTAAAAATACTGAATACTGAATTTTTCGAGATAATACAGTTTTTAAACAACACAGTACCTTATAGAACAGGCAGTTTCTGTGCATTTCATAATCTGCACCAAATTTCTCTTATTTTCTGGTTGCTATGGCAAGTATCAGCTATTCACGCATAAAAGCGCTGTAAAAATAAATACATCCATGGAATGCTAATATCTGCAAGGAAAGTACAGTCCAACACTTTGAAAGTCCTCCTTTAGACAGGTTCTGCTAGAGTAAACTTGTCTATTATTATATGAGCTCAATCTTTAAGACATATTATACCAGCTTCTTGCTACGACTGAATTTACCGTTTTCTATACAATTTAGCAAAATTGTAATAAATGGCAAGTTTTCTTACTGCCCTTGCAAGAATCTGCTATTTCGTGCTGAAGAGCACAAAAAAATACCAAACAGGCTTACGTATGCTGGTATCTGCAATGGGATCGGAACTCTAGATTTAAAAACCCACCCGTTAGGTGAGTTCTGTAAGTATGCACTTGGCCATGGCTCAATCTTTAGAGATTCGAATGCCATCTGCGTTGTAAGACCGTATTTATGGATCTTTACAGAGGTTCAAAAAATTGTGGCACTAATCAAGTTCCCTTGCTACCATTGCAGGTATGGCCCAATATCGTGCTGAAGAGTGTTATAAGTGCAAAATCGGTCCACGGATACTGGTATCTGCAAAGATATCTGCATTTATATACGTTCAAAGCATATTCATAACGTTTCTGTATTTATACTTAGCATGGTTCTTAAGTTACAAGCTTCGAACGAGACTCAATGATATGTTCATTATCTATATAATAATTGTTTAATATGCTTGTCTCTTTTCCGACCCTCAGAAGACGCTTAGTGAATTAGAAGGTTAAATGTGTTTGCACACTTAGAATATCGTCTACGGGGGATGAATAGTCAATCCTCCCCCGCCCTACCGGGGTGGAGATAATGAGGATTTTCAAAAATACTTTCTACACCCTTCAAAAGCCTCCGATGACTTAGAAGGCTAAAACTTAGCATACGTACAGTATCAATCGAAGAACATTTTCTAATGGCTCCAGAGGAGGAGCTGAAAACTCCTCTCCAGAATGTAGATGAAATGGAGGTATTTAAAAATAATTCTAAGTGTTTCAGAAGACCTTCTTCCCGGGTTACCTAGAGCATAGATCTTACAACACCCCACTTACACAGCGGAGTGTTTTCTGCTATCCAACATAGTAGAACTTGTCACGTGATCAAATGCTCCGAGACTCGGGACATGGTGAGTGGAACTGGTTGTTGGAGGACTGGTTCTTGAGTGGACCCTACCCTCCAATAGCCGGAGATCCTCAGAAGCAGGACCTCTGGACTGATAGAGAGGGTTTTAGCTCACGTGATGAGTTCTCCACGCTAGATAGCACTCCCTCAATACTGTAACAGTGGTAAGCACCGCTCAATAGAGGGTTTAGTCTATGACCTACAAGGCTGGAACTTTGTATACTTATGGTATCGACATAACATAACTGAGAATCCGAGACATTGCATACGAGTGATTCCAAACCCTCAAGAAGCCCTTTTTCCCCGGTTACCTAGAACATGCATCTTAAAAGTATATATACGGTAAGCGGAATTTTTCTGCTATCCAACATAGTAGAAATCATGCAACATAATGGGAAACATCCAAAATAGTAGAAAATATCGACATCTTCATAGAACCGATTAATACCTATTATCGACTCTATGCGCCATTGTTGGACAAATAAAATTATTGAATAAAAATGTTGTAATTTAATTCATTATTAAATTATTCGATTCCGTGTCTTTGACAGGCTGAAATGCTAGTATAAACATACATGTCACACGATAGAAGCACATCGAAGCAAATTATAAAGCATATTCTCAATGCAAAAACAGGCAATTTAATTTATATTCAGTTTGCACAAAATACGTTTAACCTTTTAACACATTAAAGAAACTGTAAAAAAAACTTCTCTATAAAGCACCCTCCATGGACAATAACATTTTACAAGAAAACTATTCAAAGTTTAGAAAAAAAATTGAAGCACAAAACGTTCTGTCCTTTCGCACCATTTGCATTTTTATTTCCACAAACTGAAAACGTTTCCGCTGGGGAATATTACATTACATTCGCAATTATTTCATACTTACTCTTCAGATTGCAGAAAAAATTTTAAATAGATTCAAAATGGAAATTTTCCTCATACAGGAGAGGAATGAAAAATAAAATCCTAATTGTCTCGTTTAAAATTGAATTTAAAAGCTTTGCAAATAAAGATTTCGACAATACCTCAAAGATTTGTCGTTTAACAACATTTAACAAGTTACTTTGTATTAAATATTGAATAACAAATGGTGTGCACAACATATTTCAGGTGTCACAATTGTTACAGTAAATATGAATAATAAATATAGTACAAAAAATTCGTATGAAGGCGATATACTGAACGACCAAAAAATATACTCGGGTTTGCTCATAATTTTAAACTATACCGAAATTTCATTGACGTTCAGAATCACATGGCTCAAAAAGTGCATTAAAATATTTAATTTCCTTCCTGTATAAAATATATTATATATATATATATATATATATATATATATATATATATATATATATATATATGTATATATACTGCTGGAAAATTGCTAAGGCTGGATGACACTATCACCCGTAGCAACCACAAAATAAAACGAAGCAACATGTGGAAAATTAGAATAAGTGCGGGGATATAGAAGAGGTGTGCTTATGCAAATTTTTCATTTCCAAACCTTTACATCATGTCATAACGCTAATAAGAGATTTTAAGGATTTGACACGTGTGGAGAGTTGTTGTTCCAAGTAAAAGTTTTACAGGAACGATTTAATTGAGGAACGTGGAATTTTCGGTATATCTTTCCGATATCACTTAGATGATTTTACTTGTGGCCGTATTATTGAAAAGATCGAAGAAGGACGAAAAATAACAGATGTTGCCAGGGAGTTTGACATCGCCCACAGCGCTGTTTCACTGCTGTGGCAAGCATTTAAAACAAACTGGAATGTGTAGCAAACGTCACGGGAGAGAGACGCCTTCAGGAGACAGGTACATTGTCCTAATGGCAAAAAGGGACCGGCGCACCACAGCTCAGCAGGAGGCAAATCAGGTTCTTGCTACCACAGGACAGCGGATGGCCCGAAAAACTGTAAGCAGACGTTTGGGAGAAGGAGGACTATACGCCCGCAGATCTTTTGTGTGTCCCATTGTCCAGACTACACCATATCGCCCGTTTGCAATGGTGAAAGCCCCAGGCCGTCCGGCTCGTCCAGAGGACTTGGAGCAACAAGATGGCCGTTTGCAATGGTGTCGTGAGTATTTCAATTGGACCGAACAGGACTGGTCTTGTTGGGCTTGCGTACTATTCTCAAATGAGAGTAAGGTTCAACCTGTCATCGGATTGTAGACGCCAACTGATCTGGCGTAAGTGTGGTACTGCTTATCGTCCAGAAAATATCTAGGAAAGGGACCGATATCCGACATGCAGTATCATGGTATAGACGGACATCACGATCAATAACCGCACGCCCCTACATGTGGTTGCAACTGAGACTATGACCGGCCAACGATACATTGATGAAGTTATACTGCCTCATGTTCGCCTTTTCCGTGGTGTTGTCTGTAATAAATTTATTTTCATGGACGACAACGCACCATGTCATCGAACACTCGCTGTTCAGGATTGTCCAGTCAGCGAGGGTATTCAATGTCTCGTATGGCCAGCACGTTTTCCAGATCTAAACCCCATTGTAAATGCTTGGGATGCTTTGGGGAGGTGACTTGCTAGTCGAAAATATCCTCCAACAAGCAAGAACACCCGCATCCGTGCACTGACAGAGGAGTGAGAAAACTTGCCTCAACAGCTTCTGGATAATGTTGTGCAAAGCATGACATGACGTGTGGAATGTTGCATCGCACTCCACGGTGAACATATCCCGTACTGACGCCTTTCTCAAAGATGCCTGCTGTCGTTCATATGTATTTTTCCATTTCCCCGTACACAGCATCAAATGAACACTTTTTTCCTTCAACTGTTTCAAAACCTTCTGTATTTTCCAGAACAATAAATGATCTGTATTCTAATGTCCAAACAGTGTGGCAACAATATTTTATCCTGATGGGCCTCCAACCCCGCTTAATGTTGTGCTACATTGCAATTTGTGACCCGTCCTTAACAATTGTCCAGCAGTATATATATATATATATATATATATATATATATATATATATATATATATATATATTTCTAATGTATATGTCGAAACCATATTTCTGTATTTATGGATTGTAATAATCGTACCAAATTGAATTCGAAATTATCCATTCGTCAGTGAAATGTCGCATCCACAGGCTCACGGACACATTCACCACCTCAAAAACGTTCGATTCGAGTTCAGGAATACTTGATATGGGCTCTTCCTTCGAAAATTCGAATTCGAATTTTCCAGCCAGTCACAATACTTTCCCTATACGTTATACTATGTATATAGGCAAAGTAAAATGAAGTCTGTCAAAACTATAGATTTATACACGGTATAAGCAAACAAATATTTAATTTTATGCGGAGATATGGAATTTTATATGAACATCAATAGTTCGGGTATAAGCAGTTTGCTCACACGCACAGGATACAGAGTGTTTCAAAGAGGCTGATTCTGCTGATAACTTTTAAACTGATAATGCTAGGCACGTACTTCGAATTGTAATTTTTTAATGGTAAAAATAATTATATTAAAACACTTTCAATACTATTTAAAGTATTAGCAAAAAAATACAGAAAATAAGTTTTAGATAGACTCCTTAGCGTAAGAAATTTTATCACTCAAAATTGTGCATAAAATCTGGTTTCACTTTTAAAAAAAACTGATAATTCCAAGTAAAAAACTGGGTGTGATATTCATGGGATAACTTTTTGGGCACCCTATGTCAATTGAATAATGATTTACACCACAAACAAGTACACAAATGACACTAAAGTTTTTATTTTGTGGAAAATCCCTCAATTCTTTTGAAATTACTTTGCTATGGAACGTATATTTTGGGTGCAAGTTTGGGATTTTACTTTATTTCCTAGACTTTTTCTTTATAGGCCCAGATTCCAAACTGCATAAATATTATGCATGTTAAAGTTCATAAACATTTTCAAAACATTGGACACTTTGCTTTAAAGGAGCTATATAAAAAGTTCCCTCAGGTTTGAAATATTTTAGACAAATTTTCCTTACGATTCAAAACAATTTTCCAATTCAATGTATGCGTTTAGCACTAACGGTTCAACGTTATAAACCTGGTTAGTGTATTTGAAACGCCCTGTATAGATCAACAAAATTGTATATGACATTTTATGCGAGCATCAATATTTCGCGTATATACATTTTGATCACACATCAGGATAGATAAAAATGTTCTAAGACCCTAAAAGGGTATTTATATTTGGCAGCATTTTATAAAATAAATACAATCTTAAATCTTCCTTTATTCCTAATTTCATATAACAACAGAAGGTACAATAGACAAAAAATGCAAAGACATGTATTAGCAGCATAACAAAAACATTGCAAATCTCTTTTCAAATCAAAATTTTTCAAACCTCAACGGAGATCAACAAATCCAGTCTTACTACGCAGCCGGCAGCATGGCTTGACCAGAATCCTGCTGGCTGTACGGTAAGCCTGAATTTATCCATCACGATGGAGTTTTCTTATTGCCATTGAAGATAATGGCTATTCCCAGGATGGTGAACGCATAAGCTCAAAATTAGACCATAGATGCTGTTATCTGCAATGGGGGCGTGATTTTAAATATCCATCGCTAAACTTTATTCTAAATATCGGTCAATAAGTATACAAGCATTTTCCAATAACGAGAAAACAGATTTTAAAGCCCACAGAACTAACAGAATAATTGCATAATCAACTAAGTATGAACATTTTGTTCACACATACTGGATATATAAAACTATTCTATAACTTATAAGAATAATTATATTTGGTACTATTGTGTAAATTGAATACAATCATAAATATTCGTCTATTGCTAACTTCATATTACTTCCAACATTGTGACACTCAGGCTGTTTTAAATATTCTCATATTTGGATATTTACAATGCTTCAAAATAAATTCAATCATCGCAATTGTGAGTAAATTTTTTAAATCTACAGGGTTCGTTTTATATTGTAGATGGTAATTCATTTGTCCAGAAATTATATTTAATGCATTAAAAGAATGTAAACATATGAAAAAAATGTAGGTTCAAAACAAAATAAATGATGTAATAAAAGTACTTACATGATGAGTTGGAAATACAGGTAACTCCATCAAAATAAAATAGAGGATAAATGCATCAGCTTATACAGATCAAAATCATTATCTATAATGCACAAAAATATTTACATACACTGACTAATATTTTACTTTAATTAAACATAATTCAAGACACACCATCACAATTGGAAGTTAAACTGCATGAAATGGAAGCTACCTCTAAATTATACCTCATAAAAATGTGCCACGTGCATTCCAGGTATTCCCCATGAAATACGATGAAAGAACCGAATAATCATAAGGATTTCAGTATTAATTGTTGATGAACACTTTCAAAATATATAACTTTACATTAAATATTTCATGAACATCTAAATAAATCGTGCAAAGTATCAACTTTCTGCAATTGTCAACATTCAGTTTGAAACACGCAATAAAAGAAATATACACAATATCCAAAGCTGTGTTCAAATCTGTCCACCGGTCGAACGTTTGCTTAGTGGGAAAAAGTCATGTCACTTAGGGTAACCAGGTAGTAAGTTACGTCACTTAGGAGTAGATCGTGACCTATTAGATCATATGGGTAGCTGCTAGTTTTTGGCAGTAGCTAGTAGATCGTATCGTTAGCTAGATAATAGCTGATGTTAGACTTTAAAAATTCGTTTAAAAATATATAATTAAAATTTAGAAAAGTCATTTGAAGAGTATTAGTTCAGGAATAAATGCTACTGTGTGAAAAATCTCAGACCTATAAGTGCGGTAGATATCATGTGGTATCACTGACAAACAAGCAGATAGATTCCTTCTTTTATTATTATAGATATAAGGTGTAATTTTGTTGTCATGTGATTGTTGCAATAAGTTGCAATAATAATGACGCGTTCTGTGTAATCAATGATACTTAATTAAATAAATAAAGTTCGTATTAGAAAGTTAATTTGTGCTCTTTGATTAAGATGTAGAAACAACCAAAAAATTGATTGTTTCCTTCAATAAACATTTGAAATAACGTATTAGACGTTCTCGTTTACTGGTTTAATTAACACTGCTTTAAACTCTTACATTTAATTCATCCATGGTATTACAAAATTCTGTTGAATCAAAGCCACAGAATGAAATTATCACAAATGTAGTTTTTCTGTTTCGAACAAATCTTTACCTGCTCTACAATATACAGAGTTCTGAAGTCCTTATGCATCCCTTTAGCTTTTGATCAAAGTGTTCTGCAATTACAGAAGCCGTATAGATAAATATGTAAGCAACTCTGTGCTATCGATTGAGAAAGTTTGAGCGTCTTTAAAGGTGAATTGAAGAGATTAGAATTCCTAACTCAAAAGCAAAGCAAGATAGACAACAATGTTCAATTACAAAGTTGTACAGCAATCTCTAGTTAGTATAGAAATATGTGCGGTGTACACTTATGTACACCGAAGATAAACACTGATATCAACAAACAGAGATAATTACTGTATTGCACCATTTATCTGCTATATAATGCAACATTTATTGTTTACTACAAAACTGATTATTCTAAATAAATTAAAATTAGCTTATTACACGAGTTATTAGTTTTTCATGCATATTTCCTGCCCTTTTCCTGAAGCACTTTAGTAGTATTTGCATAATTACAGCTTTCTTGAACCTCATTTTTGTCGTCTATGTATTGTACAGCTGCGGAAAAAAAACGTCCCACCCTCTGTTAATCGAGCATTGTTCATCGTAGAGAAAATTGAAAGATACCATTCGATTAGGAATAACATCCTCTACAAATTAATATGCGTAAAATTTGCATAAGTGGCCATCTTCATATCTAAACGCGTACAAACTTTGAAATTTCCAATGGCAACACCCCAGTTTGACGCAATATTTCGAATATAACACTAAAAATCTGATGTGGGCAGCACATGACTTTCCCTGTAAACTTATTTCCACGTTCTCTTTATTTTAATTAATTGAATTAAAAGTGAATTAAATTTACCTTTCTCATTTCGTAACTGGATTTATTTTCAAAGGTGCTGTAGAGAAAATACGAAAAAACTAAAATATCTCGAGAACGGCTAGTCCTAGTGTAATGGGGTTGGTCTTATTCTTTTCTTCGTTAAAAACTACGCATAAAACAAGCATTTATTGGATATATTTGAGCATACGTAGTTCTTTATTTTTGATTTTGACGACTTTTGCCGACCATTTGGCAAAAAAAGGCAGGTTATTTTTTTCTGAATCATACCAAAATCTAATCAGCACCAGGGTGACCTATACGTGACTCATCTACCGAATTTTGTGAAATTCGGTCCATTTGTTTTTCAGCTAGAGTGGATACAAGCTTTTGCGGGCTATTTCGCAAAAAGAGGCGGGTTCTTTTATTCCGAATCGTACCCAAAACTAATCAGCACCAGCTCCACCCACAAGTGACTTACCTACAAAATTTTGTGAAATTCGGTCCATTAGTTTTTTAGTTAGAGTGGATACAAAATCTGCACAGACAGACAGACAGACACACAGACACACAGACACACAGACAGACACACAGACACACACACAGACGTCACGCTAAAAATAGTTTTTTCGTATTCTAGAGGTCTCGAAACGTGTAGATCCGTCGAAAACTCGAGTTATGAGTTTCGGCATGATTAAAATACTTTCCCTATACATTACCATGTATTGCAGGGAAAGTAAAAATTAACCTCGGATATTAAGTTTCAAGTTATTTGGATGAAGCGTTTCCGAATTATGAGTATGTAAAGTTTTGAGCGCCTAATGTAAAATTAGTTTCCAAACCTTCCATTCATATCTTCTCTAATAATTATCTGCTCATGCTGATTATTTGTATGACGTTACTACTAAACAACCCAAACACATTTACGTGATTATTATTTTTGTGGAAATAATTGTTTGTATGAAATATTAATTATGAAATCAATAATCGAAAAAATATTAATACAAACCTGGACATGTTTTGATAAAAATCGATTCACAAAGACTTTTTATATGTTCATATAAAATTCCAGGTGTTTCCACCCTCTAGTTCTTTCGAAATGTTTAAATATTCAGCATCTAGATGATTTTAGGGGTCGTATATTAGTTTAAAAAAATAACATTTGAAAATAAACATTTCATTCTTCTTTATTTCTTCTTTCTTTTATTGGTCCTGGCACGAATGTCCCATTAGTTTTTAGCAACGTACCCTGTACGGCTTTTTACCCCTAATAATCGTGCTCTATTTGAGGCTCATATAATCCAACCCATTACAGGCCCACTGCCTTAGGAACACACACGCACAAACACACAAGACAACACCACACCCAGCCATGAAAATGCTCACCCTCTCATGCAAGAATCAAAACTGCGACCCTTTGGCTGTGAGGTAAGTCATAATGCTGAATGCCAAGAGGATAGTTCAATAATTTACAACAGTGCTGTGGTCAATCAACGAAACATCGTCCTTCAAATTGCGGTTTTCAATATGGAGCTAATCCCCGAAAATTGCACATTCCGGAATATTGAATATGTTCGAATGTAAAGATAGAAACGTCGTGAAAATTTGAATTTGGACTAATTTGGGGGTCTAGAACTTGTGACTGACGTCAAAATTGGGTGTTGCCATTGAAAATTTCAAAGTTTGTGCGCGTTTAGATATGAAGACGGTCCTTTATCCAAATTTTACGCACATTAATTTGTAGAGGATGCTATTCCTAATCGAATGGTATCTTTCAATTTTCTCTACGATGAACGATGCTCGATTAACAGAGGGTGGGGCGCTTTTTTTTCCGCAGTTGTACATGTTATGTATCATCACACTTCTTACTACACTAAATAGAAAACGCTCCACAACTTTGCAGTTGACAATGTTAGTCTAACTGGCTTTGTTTTAGAGATAGGAATTCAAACTTATTCCCTTCGTAGCTAAAAGCGCTGCAAAATTTCTCATTTGATATCGCATAGTAGCTTACCTATTAGTAGACTCTGTTTATTCAGATCTAGAACAATATAAGTTTAAAGGGATACATGAGGACTTAAGAAGGAACTCTGTATAATGTATAAATGGAACGAATTTAGTGGAGTCGAAAATCCAACTCTCGAATGCAGGTGAAATCACACGTTTTGAGCATCCCTTAATACTAACCAATTCTTTCAATGTTGTTTCTGTATCTGCCTGCGTGTCTGTGAGGTCTAAATCTCTTAAAAACTATGAGCAAATCGCATGAAAATCACATCAAAGGTCCATAAAGAAAGCGCTTTGATGCGCTGAACATTTTTGTCCCGAAAATCTATAGGAAGATAATTATATTAAAAACTATTGCAATAATAGCAATTTTGTGCTTAAATTCTACTTTCTCATACTTTTTATTGTATTGAGAAAGTATTGTTTTAACGAAAATTTTCGAGTTCCAGATTTTAATACCAATATATGTTTTAAGACCTCCTGAACCCGTTTTGACTAGTTTTGAGTGATGTCTGTCTGTCTGTATGTACGTCTGTGTTCGATTTCGTATGTACACGATAGCGGCCACAAATATTAATGGATTTTCACGACATTTTATATACGGCTTTATAAAAAAAAATCTAGAACTAGATAGAATTTTTTCAAAATTCGAGCGAAAACTTCGAAATTGATTCGAAATTTAATTTTTTTTTTTAACATAGCAGCAACATAGGACAACATTTGACATAATCATGCGTGAAAGGGTCTATTTATGGCTTAATAATCACGAGGCTTAATAGTTTCAATCATTGTTGTGAAAAATAGCCGAGATGCAATGTTTTTTTTGTTTGTGACGTCATTAGATCCCCTCGGGTGAAAGTCTCCCCCTCCAGCCGGGTAGTACATTGTCAAATATGGCAAGTATTTATAGTAATCACAAGATTTTGTCAATCAAGTGAAGGGTAACACGTTATAATTTTACACCGGTTCTCGTTAGATCACAGAAGTCTAGCAGCATCGGGCGCGGTTAGTACTTGGGTGGGTGACCACCTGGGAACACCGCGTGCTGTTGGCACATTTCGGGCGCTGTAGCCCGGTGGTTTGCGCGCTGGATTTGCACGCTGCCACAACTGCCGCCGTGTTCATGCGGAGTACGATCACGTTAAACATGTGGGTCCGTAGGTCCTTCAGAGAGGTTGGTGGTAGGGGAAGGAAGGTACGGCCCCTGTGGATGCATCCCACACTGGGTTCCGGTCTAAATTGGGTGGCACTTCTCGGCCGTCCAAACAGTTACCTTACACCTTTCTGGTAGGTCGGACGGTCTGGGTCTCAACAACAACGCTATAATTGTGAACATTTGTATCCACAATACCGATTTTTCAAAATTTTTCTTGTAAAATTAAAAGTTACAAGAAATGGAGTCTGGTATGAGTAAGTCGAGTTGAGCACACTTCGGTTAATTTTCAATGTTTTTTCTGTATCTATCTGCGTGTCTGTGGAGCCTATATTTTTTAAAAAGAATGACAAAATCGCATGAAAATCGCATTAAATGTCCATAAAAGAAGGCCTTTGACGTGTTAAATATTTTTGCCTCGAAAATCCATAGGAAAATAATTATGTTAAAAGTTATTGCAAACATAGCTATTTTATGCGTATTTTTTTATCTAGAAATAGAGTAACATAATTTATAGAACAATATCATGCGGCGATTTTGAGATATTAACATGATTTATAGAACAATGTCATGCTCTGATGTAGGGGTGTTAAAATAATTTATAGAAAAATATCATGCGCTCATCTCAATAAATTAACTCAATTTATGGAACAATATCAAGCGCCGATATTGAGATACTTGACGTTTCTGAACCAAAATTGAAAAACCCATAAGCAATTAAGCACGTTTATATATTCCAATATGCGTGAGTGCATTATGAGTACTTTTAACCCAAAAATATACACCATTGTTTTGCAGTAATCATATGCCATTAAGATTTTAAAATTTTTATTTTCTCACAGGGTGCTGTTGATGTTGATGTTGAAACCCAGACCGTCCGACCTACCAGAAAGGTGAAAGGTAACCGTTTGGACAGTCGGGAAGTGCCACCCAATTTAGACCGGAACCCAGTGGGGGAGGCATCCACAGGGACCGTACCCTCCATCCCCCTACCACCAACCTCTCGGAAGGACTTTCGGACCCACATGTTTAACGTGATCGTACTCCGCATGAACACGGCGGCAGTTTTGGCAGCGGCTGGAATCGAACCCGGGCCTACCGAGTGCAACTCCAGCGCGCTAACCAATGGGCTACCGCGCCCTCAGGGTGCGTGATATCTTTCAAAAAAAAAAAATCAAGCCAATTATATGAAATTTGGCTTAATTATTTTAATCGATAACATCAATACAACCAGAGCATTTCAATGTAAATGTGTACTACCTCAAATCTGTTGTTGTTGAGACCCAGACCGTCCGACCTACCAGAAAGGTGTAAGGTAACTGTTTGGACGGCCGGGAAGTGCCACCCAATTTAGATCGGAACCCAGTGGGGGAGGCATCCACAGGGACCGTACCCTCCTTCCCCTACCAACAACCTCTCGGAAGGACTTACGGACCCACATGTTTAACGTGATCGTACTCCGCATGAACACGGCGGCAGTTCTGGCAGCGGCGAGAATCGCGCGCTAACCACTGGGCTGCCGCGCCCGAAAAGAGCCAACAACACGCGGTGTTCCCAGATGGTCACCCACCCAAGTACTAACCGCGCCCGATGCTGCCTGACTTCGGTGATCTAACGAGAACCGGTGTTTTCAGCACGGTACGGTCGTTGGCCTTTACCTCAAATCTGTGTTATTGTTTTGCCAATATCTACCTTTCTTAATCTGTAAGGACAGACATGTCTTAGGCACTCAATTTTCCTTATAAGAACAAAAGGCCATTTGATTTCGATCTAAGAAGTGGTCCAACAACATACAGTACATGATGTACTTTGATTCATACGTGATAGTTATTGAGGAAGAGTTTTGATAAAGAAATGTAAAAGCAACTGAGCTTAAATCTTTCATGATGAAGACTCATCTTTTTGATTTTCAGAAAGAAGTTTTTTTGGAGAAGACAAGCATACATTTCGAAAGCAAAATGCTTCTTCTTGTCCAAGTAAGCATGATACAGACTTTCTAAAAAAATAAATGACTTAAATATAGTACTAAGGTAGTTAAAATAAACAATTTTCTTTCTCTATTTATAACGAAGCGATATCAACATTTGCCTGACTTTTGTTATCCCTTTTACTCAAAAATGGCAATAGGCAGGAAGATGAAAGTTTGCCTACATACGTCAAATTGCACGTCAATTTGCAGAATCACAATTCCAATTATAAAACGAACTATAACAGGGAGAAACGCCCATTCTTTAACCACGGATGCTCAGTACGCTTCTTAAACAACAACTTTCAAACAGCAAATCAAAGCGCACTTGCATGCATTGTGATTTATGCGTGCTCCTGTATATTAAATAGGTTTTTGCGATTCAAACGTGTTAGTTCTATTTCACTGTTTTCTCCAAATCTAATTTGTTTAATTTAATATTCAAATTCTATAAATTTATATGCTCTTTTGAAGCAGGATTCTCAAATACTAAGATTAATTTTCATACTTCTAATTTCATAATTATTTGTTAAATTAAGTTTAATTCATTCACAACTCGCTTACTTCATATGCACGGATCCATTCAAAGTCCTGCTTTTTACTTTCCTTATATACATAATGTATAAGGACAGTATTGTGATGGGGTCGAAAATTCGAATTCGAGTTTTCGACGGGAGAGCACGTTTAAAGCATCCCTGATCACGAACCAAACATTTTGAGGTGATGTCTGTGTGTGTGGGGGGGGGGGGGTCAGTGAGCCTGAGGAGACGATATCTCACGAACGAATGGAGTGATTCGAATGAAATTTGGTACAAAAATCACAATCCATGAATACTGGAAGCCTATTGTTTTTAAACGCAATCGAATGTTCAAAACCTCCCTAGATTTTCGAGTAAAATTTTGAAAAAAATCCTCAAAAAATCAAAACCTTTACTAAAGTTACGCAAATAAACATTTCTTATGTAATTTTCCCTTAGAAAACGATTGACATAAACTTTAGAATGCTAGCATGATCCGTTCTCGGGATATTGCACATTGTTCAAATAAATTTATCAAAAAATCCCATAAATTAAAAAATATATATTAACTGTTGAGAAACATGTTCACTTTTCATATGTGGTGTCCTGCGATAAATTTGGTGACATCATTCCCGTGGATCTAGCTCGTTCCATTCACGAGAAAAGATACTTTGAATAATACTTTTGTATTTGAACACCAATAGTCATTTATCTGGTATAAGAATATCTTATTTCTCCGTCCATAACGCTTGGCGAGATTTTGGCGACAAATTTGGCGTAATGTCGCCAACTTGGCGACTTTTTAAATGTTGCCAAATTAACGAAAATCTCGCCAAATAGATAAAAATGACGCTAAATCAATGAAAATGACGACTAATTGAAGAAAATGCAATATCTTGGAAAGAATATAAACATCTACTATAAGAATAACATTTCTTTTAACTGTAAAAGTAGTAAATTCATTGCATTATATAAGGAAAGTCATGTGTTGCCCACATCAGATTTTTTCTAGTTAGTTTCCCTAAAATACATGGTAATGTACAGGTAAGGTATTATGGTCGAAAATGCCGAGTTCTCGATGGATTTACATGGTTTGGATATTCTAAAATGCGAATCAACTAACGTGTACGTGATAACTGTATATTTCTGTCTATGCAATGAATTGACTTGTTTTCATACTATTTTATTAAATATAATATTTAATAAAATAGTATGAAAACAAGTCAACTAATTAATACTTTGAAATCAAAGACAACCAAAAATAAGTTTAAAAGTATTTTATTAAAATCTCCTTTTTACGACGTACAAAATCACACGGCTATAGCGCTTTTGGGCCCAATTATGCCCTTCATCAGTGGCGAGGTGAAAATAAGGTGCAAACATGTGCTTAAATGCAGGACATAAGAGCCAGGCAAAATTTAGATATCAATCAAATTACGTTCTGACATTTTTAATTACGAGGCATTTAAAATATAATTTAATTATAAAATACAAATTACAATAAAAGGAAAAGTTTTAAAAATTAAATGGTAACTAA
Organism: Amaurobius ferox; assembly: GCA_951213105.1. Classification (NCBI taxonomy): domain Eukaryota; kingdom Metazoa; phylum Arthropoda; class Arachnida; order Araneae; family Amaurobiidae; genus Amaurobius; species Amaurobius ferox. The sequence continues at coordinate 115,990,033 of OX578146.1, forward strand.
TAGGAATGCCGTCAAAACCGAAATAAAGCAACCACTAAATTGTCAGAAAATCATATAAAGGTTTAACACGTATTAAGTTGAGAACGAGACGCAAAGCATAACTAAGGGTCTAAAACAGGATCAAAATTACAAATTGACTAACGGTAAAGATAAATAAAAAGAGCTTCATAGAGTAAAATATTACGGGGGTTATTGCAGCTAATTAAAAGAAAAGTTTTATTAAACATAGGATGAAAATTATCGTTATTAACATACTGGGCTAGAGTCGTGAACAGTTTACCATTTTTAACATCGCGAGCATGTTATGTCCCGAAAATAACATTAAATTCTACATTGGTAGTACTAAACGTACTGCCGATATTCATTTGGCTGAACATGCTCACGATGTTAAAAATGGTAAATTGTTCACGGCTCTAGTCCTGTATGTTATTAACTATAATTTTCATCCTATGTTTGATAAACTTTTGTATTTGTTCTTTTAATTAACTGCAGTAATCCCCATAATATTTTACTTTATGAATTCACTTTTATATATCTTTACCGTGAGTCAATTTGAAATTTTGATCCCGTTCAGACCCTTAGCTATGCTAGGCGTCTCATTCTCAAATCAATACGTTGTTGTTGTTGAGACCCAGACCGTCCGACCTACATGAAAGGTGTAAGGTAACTGCTTTGGACGGCCGGGAAGTGCCACCCAATTTGGACCGGAACCCAGTGGGGGAGGCATCCACAGGGACCGTACCCTCCTTCCCCTACCACCAACCTCTCGGAAGGACTTACGGACCCACATGTTTAACGTGATCATATTCCGCGTGAACACGGCGGCAGTTTTGGCAGTGGCTGGAATCGAACCCGGGCCTACCGAGTGCAACTCCAGCGCGCTAACCAATGGGCTACCGCGCCCTCAAATCAATACGTGTCAAACCTTTATATGATTTTCTGAAAATTTAGTAGTTGCTTTATTTCGTTTTTTGAGGAGCTTCCTATTGGTTACCACTTAATTTATGAACCTTTTTCTTTTATAGTAATTTGTATTTTATAATTAAATTATATTTTAAATGGCTCGTAATTAAAAATATATAAACATAATTTGATTTATATGTAAATTTTACCTGACGGTTATGGCTTATATTTAAGCACATCGTACCTTATTTCCACTTCGCCACTGATGAAGGGCATAATAGTGTTTAAAAGCGCTATAGCCGTGTGATTTTGTACGTCATAAAAAGGATATTTTAATAATAGACTTTTAAACCTTTTCTTTCAGTTGTCTTTGATTTGAAAATATAATATTTAATTTAAAACATACCTTTTTATTTGTGGTAATTAAATTATAAAAGCATTTACCGTTAATTTCCAAAAAGTTGCAAGAAAAAATGCTTTTCTACCCATTGCAAACTTAAGTGTTTTATTGAAATGTCCGTGTAACAATTATGTATAAATTCCTTTATCCAGAAGCATGACTTCCTTTGAATTTTTAATTCACATCAGAAGTTAAAAGATCTTACCCAAGATTTAATAACTTATTAAGAACAAAGTCTAAAACTTACCAAAATTACTTTCCGCCCTGATAATCAAGAGAAAAAGAATGTTTAGCATAAATTCATTGTAGTCTAGGAACTTTTCTAATTGCAACTACTGTCTGAAAAAGATCCGTCCAAAGTTTGTATGCTTTTCTTTGGTCGGTTTAAAATTTGCTAATTAAAACTTAAAATACAAGTTTTGTTATGACATAGTAAATTACAAAGATATAGTCCCACTTTTAAAACTTCCAGTTAATTTTTTTAAAATATTTTAATAATAGTTTTACATTTTAATCCCACAAGAAGAACTGCGGAGTGGAGTCCTGTGTCAAACAAGTTAAGATAAACATATATCTGCAATGCAGCTAAGGATCATAAAAGATTTTCGAGATTTTCCACTGTTATAAAGCTTAGAAAAATTAGTTTGTTTCTGTTAGTATTCACAACACTTTCCCATCAAAAATATCTCACAACAAGAGATTCCCTATAGTTATGAGCTCAAACATTTTACCCATTATAGTTTTTCTACCAGCTAAAGTACCCAACTCGGGCTAAATATTTGCTTAGCAATTCCCGCTTTCCTTCAGATCTGCAGAAATCAGTTTACGGATTGACCAGAATCCTTTATCCTATAGAACTCTGAGTTTTCATACATACTCATAACTTTTCCTAATCAATTTGAAACAGTAGCATTTTAATTTAATTTAAATCCAACCACAATCATTTCAATAAAAAATAACACCACATTACCGCATAACGCTACACGAATAACACCACATTACCGCATAACGCTACACGAATAACACCACATAACACTACAAGAGTAGCACCACATAACACTACAAGAGTAGCACCATATTACCAATTATCGCCGACACAATTCCCTTAAAATACCTGCAATGCTCAATCCGTCTCGTCACTTCAGCCATACCAAATATATCTTTCAGACAATATTTCAGACAATACAATATCTTAAAAAACCTCCTTGGTTGCTTCTGTTATTGAAATTAGTGGATGCATTCTTGGACTTAGTATATGTCAGTTTCTACAACGCCAAAAATTTCCCCTGGTAGCGGAACTCTGAACAATTCGATTTCTTCGTAAATCCTAGCCCCGTGCTTACAATAAAAATCGAGCTACGCATGTAAATACATTCATTAGCGGTTCTTTCATATATCTACGTAAATGCGGTCTTCAGAAGTCGTTTCAGAGATTTATGTAATTGCTTTCATTTAGAAGTATTTCCATTTCCCTTAACCTAGAGTATTGAAATTTATCGAAAGAAAAATATCGCAATCGAAATTCGGAGAATTCTCTGTCGTCTATGACATAAACAAAATAAAAATCAGATGTGGGCAATACATGACTTTCCCTACGTATTGCAATAACTTTACTTCTTTTCATAGCGAAAGAATCAGATAAGCGATTTATGCACAATGCGTTTTCCGTTTAATTAATAGCTCGTAAACTGAAATTGTTCGCATTTAACAACTTATTAGATCAGAGTGCGCGCGTTCATGCTTATTTATTATTATTCGCGTTCATGCTTATCCATTATTATTATTCGCGTCCATGCTTATCCATTATTATTACTCACGTTCATGTTCATTCATGCTCACGTTCGAAATCTTCATCAAAATGTAGTTGACATTTAATTAACATCCCTTGAAATGCATGACTATTTCCGAATTCTTGGGCGTCTAAATGAAACACTAGTACAGAAAGTATCTTGCTCGTGAATGAAGCGAACGAAATCCACGAGAATGGTGTTAACAGATTTGCCGCATAGAAATGGGTATGAAAAGTGAACTTATTTGATTATACTTAGTCAAAAACCCAGACCACTCGACTGACCCTAGGGCTTACAACAGCTGTTTGAGTGGCCGGTATCCTTACTTAGTGTACTTGTTTTGATAAATTTGTTTTTTTAAATGTGTAATATCTTGAAAACGATTCATGTTAGCGTTCTAAACGTTTGCATCATCCGCTTTCTAATAAAAAATTATGTCTGAAATGATTATATTTTTATCTTTATTGAAAGGGCTGATTTTGTTATGAATTTTTAAACATTTCATCTGTGAATATTGTGGGGGGGGGGGTTCTTCCGAACACTCGATTGCGTTTAAAACCAATAGGGCTCTAGTACTCACTTATTGTAATAATATCGTACCAAATTATTTTCAAAACACTTCATTGGTTTGTCAGATATCGTGTCCGCAGTCTCACGGACATAAACGTTAACATACATACACTAACATACATACATACACTGACATACATACACACACAAACATACATACACACACAAATATACATACACACACAAACATACATAAAAACACACATTAATATACATACACACACTAACATACATACAAACACAGACACCACCTTTAAAACGTTTGATTCGAATTCAAGAAGGCTTAAAACACGCTCTTCTGTCGAAAACTTGAATTTGAATTTTCGACTTGGGAAAGTAAAAATTAATCAATTATGGAGTATAATATGGCGGTGCGCATATTTCATTAATACTATCTCATATAATTATTCAAATCTATCCATAGATTTATTTATTCTAACATTTACCATATTCTGCCTTTTTAATTCATATCATGAGCTGAAAGATTTCGCGCAAAGATTTAGTAACCTGTTAAGAACATAAAGGTACAAAATTTTAGGAAAATTACTTTCCATCCTGATAATCGGCAGAAAAGAAAATGTTTAGCATAAATTCATTGCGGTCTTGAAATTGTTTTCTCTAATTTCAACCGTTTTCTAAGAAAAATACGTATAAAACTAGTTCCTTTCCTTCCTAGTCACGCAACAATCTAGCTAATTAGATATTAAGAAACGGAAACAAACGGATGATTTTAAAGTTTAAAGATTGGTTTTTAAAACATATATATATATTCTCGTGTGTGTGTGTAAAGGTTAATAGAATTTAGGTAAAATTATTTCAATAAAGGCGTCATTAATCCATGATTTATCAAAATTTACCTTGTTTCTCACATTTCAATGCTTATTTTTCCTGTCCCACCACAAATAGGTCTTTTGCCAAACGTAGCTTTTAGGAAAATTTAATATTTAATAAAAATTTAAAACGACGAACTCTCGAAAGAGAAAAATATAAAAATGAAATTCTGTGTAACTGTCGATTAATTGTCTTGAAAACTGTCTCTAAAAATTGCGCGATTTTGCCGCAGAAATATATTTACTTTCTCTGCAATACATGGTAATGTATAGGGAAAGTATTGGAATCATGTCGAAAATCGTAACTCGAGTTTTCGACGGATCTACACGTTTCGAGACCTCTAGAATACGAAAAAACCATTTTTAGCGTGACGTCTGTGTGTGTGTCTGTGTGTCTGTGTGTCTATGTGTCTGTCTGTCTGTGCAGATTTTGCATCCACTCTAACTAAAAAACTAATTGACCGAATTTCACAAAATTTAATAGGTAAGTCACTTGTGAGCGAGTCTGGTGCTGATTAGTTTTGGGTACGATTCGGGATAAAAGAACCCACCTATTTTAGCGAAATGGCCCGCAAAAGCTTGTATCCACTCTAACTAACAAACTAATGGACCGAATTTCACAAAATTCGGCAGATGAGTCATTTATGGGTCACTGGTGCTGATTGAATTTTAGTATATTTCGAAAAAAAATAACCTGCCTTTTTTTACAAAACGGTCCGCAAAAATCGTCAAAATCTAAACTAAAGAACTACGTATGCTCAAATATATCCATTAAATGCTTGTTTAATACGTAATTTTTAGCGAAGAAAGGAATAAGATCAACCCCATTACACTAGGACTAGCCGTTCTCGAGATATTTTAGTTTTTCGTTTTTTCTCTACGCCACCTTTGAAAATAAGTCCGGTTACCGAATGAGAAAGAACATTGGATTAAAAGTGAAATAAATTAAATTAAAATAAAGAGAACGTGGATATAAGTTTGCAGAGAAAGTCATGTGCTGCCCACATCAGGTTTTTTATATATGGGAACAGAAACTTATTTCTCAGATATTGAGTTTCTTAAAGAGATATTATGCTGAATTTCAATGAAATTCTTGACTGTTAATATAGTTATAGGTGTTGCTGAAAAATATATTACACAAAAAAATGCTGCAATGAAGAATTATCGAACTTACTTTTTTGTCTAAAATTTCGCGAAAATAAAATGTATTCTAACATACCAACATGTTTGCACTTATACACGCCTTGTCTTCATCAAATACATCGCGTCATCTCAAAGCTCGCAATATCTACAGCCATTGAGATGAGAGCGTGCGCAGGAAAATGGCGAAGATGAAAACTTTCAATGGTGAAAACTGGAGATGAAATGTTGGAGATGAAAACTTTCAACTTCAAAAGAACTCTCGCACGGTGTCTTCCTACTGGTTGGTCGATATTGCTATAGTAGTCGTCGTCCTCGGAAAAACCCGTGTGATTCAACATATATTTAAACCTCTATAAATAGCATTTTGTTGGTTCTAGTCTGGACTTTATTTGAATGTATATTTTTATTTAAAATATTTAAAATGTTATATTTTAAAAACTACACTCGCGACAAGGTTTTCGTGAATACTCAATATAAGTAATAATGGGTTGTTTACTTAATTTTGTCTTTATATGTTCATTATGCGTACTTTAACAGGATGGTTTCTATAGTAACAGACTTCTTTTTGAAAATATCAATTCAATAAACTTTTTATTAAAATCAAAAATCATTAATATAACTTTGAATTATTATCATAGAACTAACTTGATTTCAACTCAAATCATCGATTTAATATAGAAAACTCTAGTTTTTAATTATTAATAGAGTTTATTATCCGGACCATTTAACTTAGCTGAAGGTTTCAGTTTTTCCTATAGTCATGTTAGGTTTGCTGCAAATATAGTTATTTTACTGATTGAAGAATGCCAAATTTAGTTTTATTTTTATCCCGGTATTGAATGTCTTAATTCTGAGTTTCCTAAAGTACCTACTGGTTAAGTTTGGAATTATACTTTGAATATAACACTCATCGTTGAGCCTTGTGACTATATAAAGTCGTTTAGGTTTCTTATTACGATCTTTCTTCTCATAAAGTTTCCAACTCTACAGCTCAAACCACAAAACACCCATGCCACAAACCTAAATTCAGCGGGAAACAAGTTTTAAAGCAGATATCGGGAAAAAAATTATTCTCTTGGCGAATATATTTCCATTTATATAAAGGCATATCGAACGATAATGGTGAAATTTCTCCACATCAAAACGTTCACTCGAAAATCTGAATTTGTTTCTTTTTGCAAGACGGGAGTTTTTAGGATTATAAATATAATTTTGTGGCTTAAGCATAAGGTAAAGAGTTTAATGTTTTGAATAAATTTTTACATTTTACTTTAGAGGTGGGATGTATGTACTTGATGTGAAACATTTTAGGGAGCGGGGTCGAGTGAATCTTAAAAGAATTGTGATTCAGATGAAATGAAATTAGATGCATGTAACGGAAGTGACATCATATTGTTAAGTAACAAAAAAAACATCGGTGTGATTTGAAAGTCTGGGTCAGTTGACCTTAGAAGACGAATTTGGTGATTTTGGCGAAGAGTTTGGCGAGATCGCCAAATTGATGACTTTGTGGCGAATTCTGGAAATTTCTCTAATTTTGTAGATTGGCTAAAATATGCTTTTTTTCGGAACTTTTTAGAAACGGCATATAATCACATCATCATTCAATTGGGTTATTGACGTGATACAAAATAAAGTGTCTGAAGGTCTCAATACAGAGGTGAATATGTATTTTAATTTCTGATATCATAAACTCTTTATGATGTATTACAAAATATCTATTAGAAAAGTGTAAAAAAAATAAATGTTAGATTAAAAATACCAAAGCATGTCCCCTAGGTGATGTGGGTCATCGTCATACACCAGACAGCAACCTTTTCCAAATCGAAATATGACAAAAAAATTGCGATGTTTCATATCAGTCTGTAACGGAAAACTCTGTTACTCGATAATTTTTCTTTAGTTTGCTTAAGGTGTTCGCAAGTATTAAACCTAAAACATTTGAAAATATTTTACAAAAAAAAATGTATTTTTTTTAAAAAATGAAAAATTATAATTTTGATATTTCCTTTTCAAAATCAGACAACAACATTATTTTTATAATTTAGATTTAGTGCATGCATATATATTAAACACGTATATTATTTTTTAAGCAAATAGAATAACAATTTGTTTTGTAATCATGTGCAACAGAAGCAAAAAAAAATTAACTTAAGAAAAGGGATTTAAGGAAACGTCAAACTGGGAATACTTTTAATTTATACAAATACACTTTTATCGCCGTATGCTTAATTTGCCTCCAATTCTGGTGGGATTTGCTTTAAATTAATCCTAAAAATGTAATATATATGTATTTTATTGATTAAATTTGAAAAAGAAAGTTATTGAAGGTTAAAAACTACTATCTCCCCTTACATGTTTACATGGAATCTTCATGACTTGATTGCAAAATTCCAAAGCTTGTATTCAATTTACCCGCTTCATATTTCATTTCTTATATGTCTTCGGTCATCTGCGTCACCGACATTAGGTAAAAAGCCAATAATATTCATGTGCGTTGCTGAATGAGGGAAATAAGAAATGCGGACAAACATTCCATTATGATTAAAATCGTAGATTGCGTTGTAAATAAAGCTTTATAGATTTTTTGTGGGCTTTGGAAAAAACATTCTTCTGACAGATATATGAATCTTCTAGGATATTTTTGTTAAAGTTTTCATTACAAAGTCTGCTATTCTAAATTTTGAATGTAAAATTATGCGTACATGTAAAATCAGGAGAATGAATACCTGATTAAAAAATATGATGTAAAACTAATATGAATACCAATTACATCAAGCGTTCAATAATAAATAATTCTTCATGCTTATAGAAGGAAAATATTTAAGAAGTAGGCTTAGCCACCTACGCGTCTTATGTGTAAAATGACTAATAGTCCCAAAATGTGACGCATACATTCAATAAAAGTTAAGAATATCAAAAACCTATTCAAATTAATTCATACAAATGGGCACATTCTATAGCTCTACTAATGTGAAAAATTGTAATACGCCAAAAGTATTTCATCTCTCATCACAGTATACTACCTTATTTTCAATATTTTCAGACATTTTAAGCTGAAAATCAATTAATTATAGCATTATTTTTCAATAGTTTGATTTAAAGAATATCCAACAAGCAAAAGCGGTATTTGAAAAGTAGTTCGGTCATTGAAAAATAACTCCTATAGTTATCACAATAGAATCAAAATCAATAAATAAATTCAATGCTAAAATATAATAAAAAAAATATCGTCTGCTGTAAATATAAATTAAAATACCTCAAGAAGTGTTCGTTGTACACCAGAATTAAATAAAAATATTTGAAATATTTCTTTTCTGCGCATAATAGTGCCCATAATTTTGTATGTAGCCGTTCTTATAGCTGAAAAATGTTAGAACAAAGTACATGATCTTGATTTTTCCCCATACTTATATGTCAAAACTCTCATGTATGTAAAGTTTCAAGCTCAACCCCTCAGTTATTTGGACTGTCGAATTCATTCCTTTTAGATAGTCTAGTTGAGCTATATGATATAATACAAATATTATCCGGAAGTTCAAAGTAAAACTAATACAAATTTTTCATAAATATTTGTATCGCTACTCTCAAATCACAAAGCACTTATTTTCCACTCAAATATGTAACCGTAAAACTAGGATTTTGCCTGGCATCGTTTAAGGAATTCTCTTGGCGAATATATTTCTACTTGTGCAAAGCCATATCTAACGATAATCGTAAAATGGCTCCACATCAAAAAAGTTTCGCACGAAAATCTGCGGATTTATTCCTTGCTGAAGAGAGATCTTTTGGGATTATAAATATGATCTTCGCGTTTAGGCGGATGATAAGAAGTTTCAATTTTGGAATAATTTTGCATGCTACTCTACTTAAGACAAGTATAAATAATTTTCTGGTTCTTATACAAGTACCACATTTTTCGGGTGCATATAAAACGCACGTAATTATGTTTGCCATTGCATAAGTTTATGCAGGTTTCCTAAAAAAGTCACTTAGCACCGAGGTAGCATTGAAAGTAAATGATTTATGAGTGTACATCTACACGTTAGGTCTACTGATAGAAAATTGACCACGCCCGATAAAATGAAAACGATTGCAGCGGCCCTAACGAAGAATTTAAAAAATTAGGATTGCGAACTCGGCAACTGTACTATTAACTCCCCACTTACCTACGGCCGCTGTAACGTAATGCCTAAATAATTCAAATAGTAGAGGCGTGGAAACTAATCACACGTGATTCAATTGTTTTTCTGCGATAAAATACATAATTTTAGAATTCCGTACATTTGTCATCTTTCCTTAATATTATTTAGTCCACCCCAAAATGCTATCAAAGAACAATTGGAAAATGTGCTTCTCTTATGTTCGTCAAGAGGACACGACAGGGTGCGATATTATAGAACAATAATAAAAGGCTCACCATGAATAGTATTGTCAAGCCTTAGTTGGCGTTGGCTTCATCATATACTTTCACCAGCATTCCATGTGCATAAACGTTGATGCACACGTTGAACTTGCGCATGTTCCATTATTTTGTCATAGAGATCTGTTCTAAACTTCACGTTTTAAAATTCTGCTAGCAAAAGATTCTTAAAGTGAGTTCTCTAGTCCAGTGTTCTTCAACCTTTGTCATCTCGCGGAACCCTTTTGTTTGAGATATTTTTTTATGGAACCCTTCGTTCAGTAGCACACCCAGATTTGATTTTAAAGGGGATGTGTCATATTACGTATTACATGTTATGAACAAGGTGCGTATCTGCCTTTGTTATAAAAACTTTATATAAGATATAAATTTGCATTAATTCAAACAAGAAGATAAATCTTTCATATAAAGTATTTGTATTATACATATATATGTCATATGAAATTGAAAACAAAGAAAAACAAAACAAAAACAACGAATTGTAGTGTCGACTCGCGGAACCCCTAAAGCGTTTGAGTGGAACCCTAGGGTTCCGCGGAACACAGGTTGAAGAACACTGCTCTAGTGCATGTTGGGAAAGGAATTGATTTGTGGCCCTGCCCACTGAATGGTCAAGTCGACTTCATCGATTATATTTTGATTGGGTCTGTATAAAAAGAATCGGGAAATTTTTTTTCCTGACGTGAATGTACGTCGTAGCGCGCTCGCAGCGCGCATGCTCGGTAGTGGGGAATGTGACCTTCAAGACGCGCCAAACGACAGTCGCCTTCGAGCGTTCGTTCAGGCTACATCGTGTTTTTAGTGGACCCCTGTCGAGTGGCTCGGTGCAAGCGCGAAATGCAGCGAACGATTGAACAGCGGTACGCGATCAAATTTTGTGTTGGATTGGGGAAATCGGGTAAGGAGACGTTGGCTATGATTCGCCAAGTGTTCAAGGATGAAAGCATGTCACAAACAGCAGTTTTTAAGTGGCACAAGCTCTTCAAAGATGGCCGAGAGAGTGTGCAGGACCAGCCTCGCGCTGGACGGCCGTCGACGGCAAGAACCGACGACAACGTGCAACGTGTGCGTGAAGTGCTGAACTCAGACCGTCGTTTAAGTGTGCGAATGGTCGCAGATGAAATTGACATTGATATGATAGTGCACAGCATTATCACTGAAAATTTGGCGATGCGAAAGATCTGCCCGAAACTCGTCCCGAAGGTCTTGACGGACGAGCAAAAGCGAGTGTCTGCTTGCGAAGACCTTCTGCAACGCGTTGAAGAAGACCCCGGCTTTTTGAACATCGTCATCACAGGAGACGAGACTTGGATATTTGAATACGATCCGTAAACAAAGTGGCAAAGTTCGGAATGGCACACTGCGGGATCACCTCGTCCAAAAAACGCTCGAATGAGCAAATCCAGAGTGAAAGCCATGCTGATCGTTTTCTTCAACGCAAAGGGGGTCGTGAACTACGAATTTGCTCCTGAGGGGCAGACAGTGAATAGTGCCTTTTACCTAGAAGTGCTAAGAAGACTGAAGAGAAGGGTCAACCGGGAGAGGCCATCCATCGCCGGAAATTGGAAATTGCATCACGACAATGCAACCAGCCACACCTGCTCCAAGGTCACCGAATTCCTGACGATAAACGGCTTCGCGACGGTTCCCCAACCCCTTTACTGTCCCGACTTGGCACCAGCAGACTGTTTCCTTTTCCCAAAAGTGAAATCCTCCCTCAAAGGACACCACCATGGGACCCTAAGTGCCGTCAAAGAAGTTTGCACGCGTACCCTTAAGGATCTTCGGGAATCCGCCTACCAGAGAGCCTTCGAGTCGTGGAAAAGCCGTTGGCAAAAGTGTGTCGACGCTCAAGGGATGTACTTTGAAGACTTTTGAAGTATTGTAGCAATATCTGCAATAAATCTATTTTTCCGAAATTTTTCCCGATACTTTTTATACAAGTGTAGTTGACCACCTCCATCGCTGGCACACAGCCGGGACGAGAAGTCCGAGTTTTTAGCTCCTATGCTAGTAAAAAATCTGATCACATAAGCTCTTTGTCGAAGAGGTCTTGAACTGTCTCTTTTATAGACTGGCTGTCGTCATATTTTACGCCCTCTATCAGTACCCATTTGAGTTCCATATTTGATCCCAATGTCACATTGTTCCTCACACCTCCCTCTTGATAAGGCAGGAGTACAACATGTTAAAATTCCTGGACTTTCGTGGAGTTACTACAGTTTTGTGGAGTCAATTTCTCATCATGTTTACACATCGGGTTATATTCAACTGTTCTCTCTGTATGTAGGTTTTGTTATCATGCGACTTCTTGACTGTTCATGTCACCACAAATTTATACCCTCCCCCCCCCCCCACACACACACACAACTCAGTACCCTTTAAAAAATATGAGTTCAATTTCTGATCTCAATGTGCAGAGCCCATTTCGACGATAAGAGTTCGCAATTTCATCCCATTACCTCAACGCTAAAACCTCGGCGGCTCGGTAAAATGATTCGGGGTTCGATTCTCAATTGGGGCAGCAAGATCCTTTACAAATGTCACAGCAATAAAGAGAGATAGACTAAAATAACTAATTAAAAACATTTAGAGCATTGGTTAACATGTCGAAATCGACACAAAATTCACTATAGAAAGTATTATTTTGACACAATATTGTTATTAGCAAATAGCTGTCCTATTCATCAATGCTAAAATAAACAATTTTTTTTTGCACACGAATCAAATATACAACCTTATGCCCTCACTCAGCAACAATGCATATTTGAATTCGAAAAAGAATATGGCCGCGTCATTTGAAAAGCACTTCAAGTTTCACCGTGTTACAGGCTGCTATGAAGTGGCTTTTTGACAAATATTTATTGCTGTGTGTGTCCTGCTGTTGATTCCTTCACATTAGGCAACACTCGACAATGTTGTAATTACCTTTTACCGTCTATCTCGCTTTGTTGCCGAGTAGGTTACCCCAATTTTCTACATCCTCCGCTAGGAACGCTGCAATATTTTAATTCGATCGGACATGATCACTTGTACCATAGATATACCTAACGTGTACACTCATGGACCATTCCTTGAAAAATTATTGAGGTGCATAAGGACTTTTTAGGCTTTTTTTAGGAACTCTGCATGTAAAATTATCTTTACATGTAAAATTAGGAGAATAATTGCAAAAAACAACATTATTTAAAAGTAAAATTATGTACCAATCACATCAAACCTTTAATACTTCTTCGAGCTTTTTTAAATAAAGATATTTAAATTTACTATCATGAAGATTACTAAATTAACCCAAATAGAATCATTTTCATAAATATTTAAATCGCTACTCTCAAACCACAAAACGCTTACTCTCCGCAAAAAATTGCATCTATAAAACTAGGTTTAAACCGCATATCGGTTATGAAATTCTCCTGGAGAATATATTTCTATCTGTGTAAAAACATACCAGCGATTATTGTGAAATGCCGCCACATCAAAAAAGTTTCACGTGAAAACCTACAAGTTTAATTTTTTATCAAGCGAGAGCTTTTGAGATTATAAATACGATTTTCTAGTTTAAGCAGACGATAAGAAGTTTTGAATCATTTTGCATTTTACTTAAAAGATGTTTGAATAATTTTCCAATTTATATTTTAAAAAAGGCTAGCAGATATACCCGCGTCGCACTTAGCTTAAAATATGTGCAAATTCTAAACGCATTCATATTGTTTTTCAAAAAAATCTTTTCAAAAAATTGAATTTATTTCCCCTATAAAAAAAATCAAAAGTATAAGAATATTCATTCTCGCTATAAAAAAAAATTATGTACGTAGACAAATCTGAAGAACATTCTGGTCGCATTTTTAAACCAATTTGCAAAAATATAATTATTTAGTGTAAGTTTTATAAACAGACGATAAAATGAAGATGTTGAAATTGTAGCAAACGATATTCCTATATCATTTTTTATCCCTTTACAACAACCATTTAAACGCAGTCGGCAAAAATAATCCCTTAATCTTCTAACCCATGGTTTTAACGGGTGTAACAATAGCAAATATATAACACCATTTATTTATTGAATTTATTTTTATATCATTTTTTTATTATCTTATTGAAATAGGATAAATTAAATGAAAATAGTCTGTGTTTAACACGTTTAATTTAATTTCGCTGCTATATAAGCAGCATGATATTTTCTTCAAATGAAGTTTCAGGGAAAAAATCGTCTTCATGATGCTATATCTATTGAAGATTTTTTTATTCCTATCTCGACAGCCTCTGGGCCTACAAATACGAAATATGCACAACACTATTTGAAGTGACCTACAGAATAACCATACTAAATTTGAAAAACGATGTATGTTCAAAACTGTGAATATGCTGAAGCAACAGACAAATAAGGTAACAGACATTCAATTTTATATATACAGGGTGTACCAAAAACATTGACCTCGGCTTTTATTGCTTAAATATTGATCTTAGACATGTATAATAAATTACAAAGTGCAGTAAAACAGGGTACAGAATTTTATGAAATCGAGAAAAATTTTCAGGGGATTAAATTTGAAGAAATACAAAATTTAAATTTTTATACGGCCCGGTACGTAAACATTTCCAATCAGTAAAATGTGCCCCATACACTAATAAGGTGATGTACAAAATTTCAGCATTTTATCATAAAAAGTCCCAGAGATATGTTTAAACAAAGTTGGTGAGGGATTAATCACCAATTAAAATGTAAATGTTTACAGCAAGAGTGCAATTGACACAACGCAGAAATGCACTATAAGCAAATAATATCTGCCTCTTATCTTTAGATTTATTTACAATTTTTCAAAAATATGCTTCCTAAAAAATACCTTAAAATTTTACATAATTAATTACAGAATAAAACTTGAAAATGGCACAACAAAAACTAACACTAAAACAGCTTAGAAATGTATGCATATGCAAATATCTGCCTCTTATTGGTGCGTCACACAATCGCAATAGACGCATCATTACATGAGAAAGTTGTTTTTGCTCTACCATTGATCAATCGCCTCGCTTACGCAAGCGTAGCGCGCGCAGCCCGGCAGTCTGAGCTACCCTTAAGTATTTCACATTCCTGCTACATTTTGAGAGTGTAGTTAGCCTGTACCGACAGTATGTCACAATACAACAACGCAGTTTTTGAAATGCTTACTGTACCGTTTATGCAATCGCAATGCTAACGAAACTGCACGGAAATATCAACTTACTTTTCCCAATTTTCGACATCCATCTGAGAGATTTATTTCCCGATTGGTGCAACGAGTGCGTGAAAGAGGAAGCGTACATCATGTAGGTGAACTAGGTAGGCCCAGACTTCACTCAACTGATGTAGAAATTGATATTTCAGCTTACTTTTGCAGTCATCCATATAGTAGTATTCGTACCGCTGCTTCAGAAATGAACGTGCCACGTGCAACAGTGTGGAGAATACTGAGACTGAATAAATGACATCTGTTTAACATTCCTGGTGTGCAAGGATAGGAGTCAACAAATTATCAACGTCGTCTAGAATTTTGTAATTGGGCTCTAAATCAGGAAGATGCAAATCCCTGTTTCCTGAAAAACGTAATTGGATTGACGAATGCTGTTTTAAACAAGATGGATGCATAAATCCTCAAAATGAGCACTTCTGGTCTGACACAAATCCATTCGTGGTACGTAATATTCATCATCAGAAGCAATTTTCTGTGAATGTGATGCAGTATTTTCATAAACTGTATGCTTGGACCCATACTGTATGATCGTACGTTGACGAGTGACAGATATGTTAATGAGATTCTAAATGCAGTTATTCCTGATTTTATGAATGAACTGCCCCTAACAGTACTTCCACATGTATGGTTTCTAAAGGACGGATCTCCAGCTCACCATACTACAGTTGTGAAACACTCGTTAAACAACGAGTTTCCAGACAAGTGGATTGGCTTGCATGGGTCAGTCGAATTTCATTCTAGACCGCATGATTAAACGCCTATGGATTTTTATTTGTGAGGTCGTTTACGCACAACTATTTATCTGTCACCTCCCTTAAATAAAGCAGAGTTGCAACAACGCATTCAAGATGGTTGTCGTCACATCACCGCATAAGAACTTGATCGAGTGCACAGAAGTGTTATCGGGCGAATGCAGATCTGTATTGGCATGGTTGGAAAACATTTTGAACAAGATTTGTAATCTTTGTCTGAAGTTATTAAATAGCAAAATTATTATTTATTTATGTAATCATTGTTTTCTTTCTTAATTTGTAGGATCCCTTAAAGGTGATCTGCCGACATGATTTTTCCCCTCTGAGAACCACTGTCGATGCATCGAAAAGTGGTTTAAATCAACATTTTTGTCGTTTCATATCTCTGGGATTTTTTATGATAAAATTCTGAAATTTTGTACATCACTTTATTAGTGTATGGAGCACATTTTACTCATCGGAAATATTTTTGTACGGGGGCCGTATAAAAATTTAAATTTTGTATTTCAAAATTTAAATTTTTGTATAGTGTCAAAAACGAAGTTAATTTCCTGGACATAACCATTAGATACAAACATAAAAATGGAATTCATACAGTTCTGTACAATAAACGTAATAATTATGATATGAAGATTAACCAAATAATTGGATGGAAGTCGAATTTGTCTAGGAATATTTTCCGTAACATCATAACAGGACATCTGAGAAGAAATCGTAATAATAATACTTTCAAAAAAGATTGTCTCACATGTAACAAACTCATTTTACAGGAAGCACTTAAAAATCATTACCCACGGAATTTCCTTAAAGATATTTACAATTCTTTCTTTAAAGAAGAGGATTATTCATTCTTTAATGACTTGAGAATATGACATCATATTTAAATAATCGAGGTACGCATGCGTATGGGTACATACTACATATGGCGAAACGGGCGATACGTTTTAGTCGGTAGCATCATTGCCAGTGTGATTTCGTCGTTCCATTTCTGTCTGCATTCTGAGGCCTCCTTTTCTGCATTTTGGAGCTTTCATTTTTGCACATGCTACGGGGATCTGTCATTGAATTGCATTGGTATCCGTGGGCGTTGTCTAGACGAAAAGTACTTAAAACGGGAATGAGAGGTCGCTATCCCTCTCAGCCATTTTTATGCAATTCATATGGTTTTCCCCCTTTCCTTTTTTCAAATCGTTTAAATTAGTTTATATATATATATATATATATATATATATATATATATATATATATATATATATATATAATCATATATATATATATATATATATAATCATATATATATATATATATATATAAAATATATATCATATATATATATATATATATATAAAATATATATCATATATATATATATCATATATATATATTTCTATGGTAATGTTAATATTACTTGAATTGTATTTTTATTTTTTTTATTTTTACATAATTCTTATTATTACATTTCAAATATATATATATATATCGTATATATATATATATATATATCATATATATATATATATATATATATATAAAATATATATAATATATATATAAAATATATATAATATATATATATATATCTATATTAATATATATATAGATATATATATATATATATATATATATATATATATATATATATATATATATAAAATATATATATATATATATATATATATATATATATATATATATATACATTAAGAACAACAAGTGAGTTTCAAATTCGAAATTATCACTTACTCTAATTGACGACAAAAATCAAAATACCACTCAGGGACAGGCGCAAAGCTGCTCACATCTCCAGAGTAGAAAATATCCGAGTGAAAAGGAAGAAACGTCAAAACTTTGAAACGGGAGATCCAAATGCGTTGCATATAATGGCAGGGGAGGGTGGCGACTCCCCTTCCCGTTTAAAGCAGCTTTTACAGCCCGGGCAACGCTCACGGAACCAATACAATACAATGGACAGTCCCGTACATGTGCATAGACAAAGGCACCCGTATACAAGAAGAGCAAGAACAACATCGACGCAGAAGGAATGGACGCAAAATGAAAAACGATCCACGTACCAGAGCCTGTATATCAACACTTACGCATGCGTGCCAACACACCAGTATCGCATAAATCATAAAATTCCAACCAATTCCCGATGGAAACGGCTAAAGTTTTCTTTATTACCGAAAAAGGAATTATAGCATGCCCGCAAGAAACACGACCGAGCCGTATACCAAATTGCAAGTCTATCTATTCGGGAAGTGCCTAAAAAAGCTTGACGGACAGGATTAAGCAACTAGACACGATAACCTGTTATTTTAACCCGATATACTGGCTTGCTGCTTAGTAACAATCTCTCATCCAGCAAAGCCACAGTCAGGGCAGCGTACTCGGCAGAATCATTCCCCGAGACAGACAGACGGACAATTGGCAATTAGTATACACTAGCCGAATACCCGTTGAAAATCAACGGTTTCGTGATAAGCACCTCCCGAATAATGTAAATTTTTGAATAATTCGAGTTTCACATTTAATTGGCAAATCGAATATTTTGGTGCGCAAACACTTTTAAAGAAGAAAATATTTGAAAACTTAAATTGCACACTTCTTCCTTTCGAACTATCTTCCGATACACAAAATTATAGTGTCTCTATCTTATCCTGAAGCATGCTATTTTATCATTTTCCCATTCGAACGTATTTGTGGACCACAGCCATAAATGGACATTTAGGAAAAACTCTATTCGCCTTGGGTTTTTTATCAGATGATTGACATACATATCAAATATCAAGCCTCTATCACATTTAAAAGGGAGCGTGTATAACTTATTCGAGAAATCGAGCATTTTGGTGTGCGGTACCCCCTAAAGTAGAGAGTATTGGAAAACTGAAATTTTACATATTCTTCCACTCTGGAGCATTCACTTAATCGAACATTTCTGAGAATCTCTATTTGTCTTGGGTGTTTAAATTAAATGATTAGCCCATATACCAAATTTCAAGCCTCTATCAAAATTTAAAGGATTCCTTTCTTATTCGGAAAATCTAATATCTGGGTTTGCGGCAACAACTAAATTAGAAAATATTGGAAAACTGAAATCGCACACACTTTTCCATTCGAACTATTCACACATACACCAAATTTGAAGCCTCTATCCTATCTCGAAGCATAGTTTTTCCTCGCTTCACCTTTCGAACACTTTTATCTGGAGCATCCTCTTAAACGAACATTCTTGAAAAAATCGTTTGTTTGGGTGTTTACATCAAATGAATCGGCCATATACCAAATATCAAGCCTCTATCACGTTTTTAAAGGAGCGTTTTCCCTTTATTTCGAAAATCGAACATTTTCGTGTGGGACACCCCTTTAAGTAGAAAATATTGGAAAACTGAAATTGGATACTTTCTTCCTTCCAAGCTATCTACCAGTATTCCAAATTTGAAATCTCTATCTCATTCTGAACCATGTTTTTTTTATCAATTCACCTTTCGAACGTTTCCCTCTGGAGCACCCCTTAAACGAACCTTTTTGAAAAACTATATTCGTTTTGGGTGTTTTTATCAAATGATTAGTCCTTATACCAAATTTCAAGCCTCTATCAAATTTTAAAGGAGCCGTTTCTCATTTATTCAGAAAATCGAACATTTTGGTGTGGAAATCTGAAATTTCACACTTTCTACCTTTCGAACGGTTTACCCATACACCAAATTTGAAGTCTCTATCTTATCGCAAAGCATGCTTTCCAATCATTTCACTTTTCGAACGTTTTGGTGTGGAGCACCCCCTCTACAGAACGTTTTTGAAAAATTCGATTTTTCCAGGGGTTTGTATCGAAAGACCGAGCCGTATACCAAATGGCAAGTCTCTATCTATTTGGGAAGTGCCTAGAAAAAGCGTGACAGACAGACAGACGGACATCTGGAAATTAGTATATACTAGCCGAATACCCGTTGTAAATCGGTATAAGTCTCGCAATAAGCAACCCCTGAATATT
Organism: Amaurobius ferox; assembly: GCA_951213105.1. NCBI lineage: Eukaryota > Metazoa > Arthropoda > Arachnida > Araneae > Amaurobiidae > Amaurobius > Amaurobius ferox. Next base: position 116,010,066 of record OX578146.1, read on the forward strand.
GTCATTCATTTAATAATTCGCGTTTCACATTTATTCGGCAAATCGAATATTTTAGTATGCGGCCCCCTAAAAAAGAAAATATTGTAAATTTTAAATTACCCACGTCTTCCTTTCGAACTATCTATCAGTACACCAAATTAAAGTCTCTATCTCATCTCGAAGCATACTATTTTATCATCTCCCCTTTCGAACGTTTTTCTGTGGAGCACACACATGAATGAACATTTTTGAAAAACTCTGTTCGCCTTGGATTTCTTATCAGATGATTAATCCATATACCAAATATCAAGCCTCTATCACATGTAAAGAAAACGTGTCTCATTTATTCCGAAAATCGAACATATTGGTGTTCGGCAGCCCCTAAAGTTCCAAATATTGGAAATCTGAAATTGCACACATTCTTCCTTTCAAACTATGTACCAGTACACCAAAATTGATGTCTCTATCCTATTGTGAGGCATGTTTTTCTATAACTTCATATTTCGAACGTGTTTCTCTGTTGCACCACCTTAAATGATCATTTTTGAAAAACAGTAAAAATCGTAGTGTTTTTTTATCAAATGATTACCCCATATACTAAATTTCAAGCCTCTATCATATTGTAAAGGAGGCGTTTTTCATTTCTTAGTCAAATCGGAAATTTTAGTGCATGGCACCCCCTACAATAGCAAAGGTTGGAAAACTGAAATTGTACACTTTCTTCCTTTCTAACTATCTACACGTATACCAAATTTGAAATCTCTATCTCATCGCGAAGCATGCTTTTTCTATCATTTCACCTTTCGAATGTTTTTCTGCGGAGTACCCACCCCCCTTAAATATGCATTTTTGAAAAACTCCTTTCTTCTTGGGTTTTCTATAAAATGATTCGCTCATATACCAAATATCAAGCCTCTATCACGTTCTAAAAGGAGTGTTTCTACTTTATTCCGAAAATCGAACATTTTTGTGTGCTACACCCCCTAAAGTATAAAATATTGGAAAACTGAAATTGTACACTTTCTTCCTTCCAAACTATCTACCAGTACACCAAATTTCGAATATATCTCTCATCCAGAAGTATGTTTTCTTATCAATTTACCTTTCGAACGTTTTCCTCTGGATCACCCCCTTAATCGAACGTTTTTTAAAAACTATAATGGTCTTGGGTGTTTTTATCAAATGATTATTCTATATACTAAATTTTAAGCCTCTATCAAATTTTAAAGGAGCCGTTTCTCATTTATTCGGTAAATCGAACATTTTGGTATGCGGCATCCCCTTAAGTAGATAATATTGGAAATCTGAAATTGCACACTTTCTTCCTTTCGAACTATTTATCCATACACCAATTTGAAGTCTCTATCTTATGGCAAAGCATGCTTTCCTATCATTTCACTTTTCGAATGTTTTGGTGTGGAGCACCCCTCTAGTGAACATTTTCAAAAAATTCGATTTTTCCAGGGGGTTTTATCGAACGGTCGAGCCGTGAACCAAATTGCAAGTCTCTGTCTATTCGGGAAGTGTCTAAAAAAGCGTGACAGACAAACAGACAGACAGATAGACACTTGGCAATTAGTGTATACTAGCCGAATACCCGTTGAAAATCAACGTTCTCGCAATAAGCAACCCCTGAATAATGTAAATTTTTTAATAATTCGCGTTTCACATTTATTCGACAAATCGAATATTTTGGTGTGCGGAATCCTCTAAAGAAGAAAATATTGGGAAACTAAATTTGAGCATTTCTTCCTTTCGAATTATCTACCCTTACACCACATTAAAGGCTATCTCATCCCGAGGCAGCCCTATATTAGTATTTCTCCTTTGGAACTTTTTTCTTTTTCTGTGAAGCTCATCCATAAATGAACATTTTTGAAAAACTCTGTCTTGTGTTTTTTATCAGATGATTGGCCCATATACCAAATATCAAGCATCTGTCACATTTAAAAGGAAGAGTGCCTCATTTATTCGGAAAATCGAACATATTAGTGTGCGCACCCCTTAAAGTAGCAAAAATTGGAAATTTGAAATTTCAGACTCTCTTCCTTTCAAACTATCTACCCGTACACCAAATTTGAAGTCGCTATACTATCGAGAAGCAAGTTTTTCTATCCTTTCATCTTTCGAACGTTTTTCTGTGTAGCACCCCGCTAAAGAACATTTTTGGCAAACTGTATTCATCTTTGGTTTTTTGTCAAATGGTTAGCCCATATACTAAATTCCAAGTCTCTATCACATTATAAAGGAGGCTTTTTCATTTGTTCGTTAAGTCGAACATTTTAGTGAGCGGCACCCCCTACAATAACAAATGTTGGAAAACTGAAATTGCATACTTTCTTCCTTTGCAACTATCTACCAGTATACCAAATTTAAAGTCTCTATCTCATTGCGAAGCATGTTTTTCTAGCATTTCATCTTTCAAATGCTTTTGTGTGGAGTACCCACCTCCTTAACTATACATTTTTGAAAAGCTCTATTCTTTTTGTGATTTCTGTCAGATGATTTGTCCATATATCAAATATCAAGCCTCTATCACGTTCTAAAAGGGACATTTCTCCTTTATTCCGAAAATCGAACAATTTGGTGTGCGGCACTCCCTAAAGTAGAAAATATTGGTAAACTAAAATTATACACTTTTTTCCTTTCAAACTATCTACCCTTATACCAAATTTGATATCTCTATGTCATGCCGAAGCATGGTGTTTTATCAATTCACTTTTCGAACGTTTTACACTGGAGCACCACCTTAAACGAACATTTTTGAAAAACTATAATAGTCTTGGGTGTTTCCGTCAAATGATTAGTCTATTGACCGAATTTCAAGCATCTATCAAATTTTAAAGGAGCGTTTTCTCATTCATTCTGTAAATGGAACATTTTGGTGTGCGGCACCCCCTTAAATGGAAAATATTGGAAATCTGAAATTGCACACTTTCTACCTTTCGAACGATTTACCAATACACCAAATTTGAAGTCTCTACCTCATCGCAAAGCATGCTGTCCTATCATTTCACTTTTCGAACGTTTTAGTGTGCGGCACCACCTTAAATAGAAAATATTGGAAATCTGGTATTGCACACTTTCTTCTTTTCGAATGATTTACCCATACACCAAATTTGAAGTCTCTATCTCGTTGCAAAGCATGATTTCCCATCATTTAACTTTTCGAATGTTTTGATGTGGGGCACCCCCTCTATAGAACTTTTTCGTAAAATTCCATTTTTCCAGGGAGTTTTATCGAACGATCGAGCCGTGTACCAAATTGCAAGTCTCTATCTAGTCGGGAAGTGCCTAAAAAGCGTGACAGACAGACAGACGGACGCTTAGCCTGCATTAGCATATATACTAGCATTAGACGGCAATTAGCATATATACTAGCCGAATACCCGTTGAAAATCAACGTTCTCGCATTAAGCAACCCCTGAACATTGTAATTTTTTAATAATTCGCATTTTACATTTATTCGGCAAATTGAATATTTTAGTGTGCATAACCCCCTAAAGAAGAAAATATTGGAAAAATTAAATTGCACACCTTTTCCTTTGCGAACTATCTACCAGTACACCTAATTAAAGTCTCTATCTCATCCCGAAGCATACTAATTTATCATCTCCCTTTCGAACGTTTTTCTGTGGAGCATACCCATAAATAAACATTTTTGAAAAACTTTGTTCGCCATGGGTTTCTTATCAGATGATTGGCCCATATACCAAATATCGATCCTCTATCACATTTAAAAGGAAGCGTGTCTCATTTATTCGGAAAATCGAACATATTGATGTGCTGCACCCCCTAAAGTAGCAAATATTGGAAATCTGAAATTGCTCATTTTCTTCCTTTCAAACTCTCTCCCAGTACACAAAATTTGAAGTCTCTATTCTATCGCGAAGTATGCTTTTCTATCACTTCACCTTTTGAACGTTTTTCTGTGTAGCACCCCCTTAAATGAACATTTTTGAAAAACCGTATTCATCTTGAGTTTGTTCTTCAACTGATGAGCCCATATACTAAACTTCAAGTCTCTATCACATTGTAAAGGAGGTATTTTCAATTTGTTCGGCAAATCGAATATTTTAGTGAGCGGCACCCCCTACAATAGCAAATGTTTGAAAACTGAAATTGCACACTTTCTACCTTTCCAACTATTTAGGACTACACCAAATTTGAAGTCTCTATCTCATCGCGAAGCATGCTTTTTCTATTATTTCACCTTTCGAATGTTTTTGTGTGCAGTAACCACCCCCTTAAATATGCATTTTTGAAAAACTCCATTTTGATTGGGTTTACTATCGCATTATTCGCCCATATACCAAATATCAAGTCTCTATCACATATGAAAAGGGGGATTTCTTCTTTATTCTGAAAATCGAACATTTTGGTGTCCGGCACACCCTAAAGTAGAAAATATTGGAAAACTGAAATTGTACACTTTCTTCCTTCCAATCTATCTATCCATACACCAAATTTGAAATCTGTATCTCTTTCCGAAGCGAGTTTTTTTATAAATTCTCCTTTCGAACGTTTTTCTCTGGAGCTCCCTCTTAAACGAACATTTTTGAAAAGATATTTTGCCTTGGGTGTTTTCATCAAACGAATCGCCCATATACCTAATTTCAAGCCTCTATCAAATTTTAAAAGAGCCGTTTCTCATTTATTCCGAAAATCGAACATTTTGGTGTGCGGCATCCCTTGAGTAGACAATATTGGAAATCTGAAATTGCACACTTTCCTTCCTTTCGACCCATTCACCAAATTTGAAGTCCCTATCTTATCGCAAAGCATGCTTTCCTATCATTTCACTTTTCGAACGTTTTGTTGTGGAGCACCCCCTGTACAGAACGTTTTCGAAAAATTCGATTTTTCCAGGGGTTTTATCGAACGACCGAGCCGTATACCAAATTGCAAATTTCTATTTATTCGGGAAGTGCCTAAAAAAGCGTGACAGACGGACACTTGGAAATTAGTATATATAGATATATAGATAAATAGATAGATATACAGAGTTTGTGGTATTGTATGTGTTTATGCGCAGTGAATTCATTTACTAATATAAGTGAAGCACTTACTTTTCAACTAAACCATCGAGACCCTAAATTTTCAAAGTGCCAAGACGAGTCAATTTATGTTGAAGGGGAGAAAGGAATAAATATATATTATGAACGATTTCTTGAATTGACCTTTTGTACTCTATTATTCAAATGGACTCAACCTTCTGTCATGCGCAGAAGTGTCCAGGGCTTCTGACATGCGTAGAAGTGTCCAGGGCTTCTGTCATGCGCAGAAGTGTCCAGGGCTTCTGTCATGCGCAGAAGTGTCCAGGGCTTCTGACATGCGCAGAAGTGTCCAGGGCTTCTGTCATGCGCAGAAGTGTCAATTGCCCGTAAAATCAACTTGAATTTAAGATCAAAACACTTGCTTTTTTTCTAATAAATTGACCTCTAAATGACATTGGATTGTAAATAATATTACTTTCGCGCTTTGAATATTATAGTGGCATGCTACTCTGTTACCAAGTTCCTTTGACATATAACCTTCAAATGACATTGAAATTCTGAGATCAGGTTGAATGGGCAGAAAAATGACCTTGAACTTGAATCAGAGATCAAAATATTTCCGTTTTTCAATAAATTGACCTCTAAATGACATTGGGAATGCTTGTAGAGAATACTTCTAAAGGAATAATACTTCTCTTATGACCTTTAAATGACATTGAAAAAATTTGATCACGTTCATTTGTCCAAAATATGACCTTGAACTTGGGTTAGAGGTCAAAACATTCCCTTTCCATAAATAAATTAACCTCTGGGTGACATTGGGAATGCATGTGAAGGATACTTCTAAAGGAAGCATACTTCGTCTATGACCTTTAAATGACATTGAAACAGTTTGATAGCGTTCAGTTGTCCAAAATATGACCTTGAATTTGGGTTAGAGGTCAAAAAATTTATTTTATTTTATAATTTACCCTCAACATGACATTGAAAATTCTTGTGAAGAAAATCCTCACAGACTTTCGCATAAAATTGTTATAAAGTGTCATGATATAACCTTTAAATGATATTGAAAAATTTCTATCTATATATACTAATTGCCAAATGTCCGTCCGTCACGCGTTTTTTAGGCACTTCCCGAATAGATAGAGACTTAAAATTTGGTACATGGCTCGGGCGTTCGATGAAACTCCCTGGAAAAACCGAATTTTTCAGAAATGTTCTCTAAAGGGGGTGTTCCACACCAAAACGTTCGAAATGTAAAATGATAGGAAAGCATGCTTTGCGATAAGATAGCGACTTCAAATTTGGTGTATGGGTGAATCGTTCGGAAGGAAGAAAGTGTGCAATTTCAGATTTTCAATATATTTTACTTAAGGGGGAGCCGCAAACCAAAATGTTCGATTTACTGAATAAATGAGAAAAGACTCTTTAAAATTTCATAGAAGCTTGAAATTTAGTATATAGGCTAATCCTTTGACGAAAACACCAAAGACGAATACAGTTCTTCAAAAGTTTTGGTCTAAGGGGGTGCTCCAGAGAAAAACGTTCGAAAAGTGAATAGATAAAGAAACATGCTTCGAGATGAGATAAAGATATCAAATTTGGTGTAAGGGTAGATAGTTTTGAAGGAAGAAATTGTACAATTTCAGTTTACCAATATTTTCAACTTTAGGGGTGTCGCACACCAAAATGTTTGATTTTTAGAATTAAGGAGAAACGCGCCTTTTGAAACGTGATAGAGGCTTGTTATTTGGTATATTGGAGAATCATCTGATAGAAAACACCAGAAGAATAGAGTTTTTCAAAAATGTATATTTAAGGGTGTGGGGGGGTGTTCCACACCAAAACGTTCGAAAAGTGAAATGATAGAAAAAGCATACTTCGCGATGAGATAGAGATTGCAAATTTGGTGTATGGGTAAATAGTTGGAAAGGAAGAAAGTGTGCAATTTCAGTTTTCCAACATTTGCTATTGTAAGCGGTTGTCGCTCACTAAAGTATTCGATTTGGCGAACTAATGAAAAACGCCTCCTTTATAATGTGGTAAAAGCTTAAATTTAGTAAATGGGCTGAAAATTTGATAAAAAAAAGGACCAAAATGAATACGGTTTTTGAAAAATGTTCATTTAAGGGAGTGCTACACAGAGAAACGCTTCTTTCTGGTAGGTCGGATAGCCTGGGTCTCAACAACAACAACAGAGAAACGCTCGAAAGGTAATGTGATAGTAAAAACATACTACATTATAGGATACAGGCTTCAAATTAAGTGTATGGGTAAACAGTTTCAAAGGAAAAAAGCATGCAATTTCAGATTTTCATTATTTACTACTTTAGGGGGTGGCGCACACCAATATGTTCGGTTTTTCGAATGAGATACGCTGCCCTTTAAATGTGATAAAGCCTTAATATTTGGTGTATGGGCTAATCATCTAATAAAAAAAACCCACAATGAATAGGATTTTTCAAAAATATTCATTTATGGGTGTACTCCACAGAAAAACGTTCTAAAAGGGAAATGGTAAAATAGTATGCTTCGGAATGAGATAGAGACTTGGTGTACGTGTAAATAGTTTGAAAGGAAGAAGAGCGTAATTTAAGTTTTCTAATATTTTTTTCTTTAGGGGGGGGGGGGGGGTTCTGCACACCAAAATATTCGATTTGTCGAATAAATGTGAAAAGTGAATTATTAAAAAATTCACATTATTCAGGGGTTGCTTTGTGTGAGGCCGTTGATTTTCAACGGGTATTCGGCTAGTATATACTAATTGCCAAGTGTCCGTCTGTCTGTCTGTCTGTCACGCTTTTTTAGGCACTTCCCGAATAGATAGAGAATTGCAATTTGATACACGGCTCGGTTATTCGGTAAAACTCCCTGGAAAAATCAAATTTTTCGAAAACGTTTTTTAGAGGGGGTGCCCCACACCAAAACGTTCGAAAGGTTAAATGATGGGAAAGCATGCTTTGCGATGAGATATAGACTTCAAATTTGGTGTATGGGTAAATCCTTCGAAAAGAAGAAAGTGTGCAATTTCAGATTTCCAATATTTTCTACTTAAGGGGGTGCCGCACACCAAAATGTTCGATTTACAGAATAAATGAGAAAACGCTCCTTTAAAATTTGATAGAGGCTTGAAATTTGGTATATGGGCTAATCATTTGACGAAAACACGCAAGAAGAATATAGTTTTTTAAAAATGTTCGTTTAAGAGTGTGCTCCAGAGTGAAACGTTCGAAAAGTGAATTGATAAAAAACCATGCTTCGAAATGAGATAGAGATATCAAATTTGGTGTAAGGGTAGATAGTTTGAAAGGAAGAAAGTGTGAAATTTCAGATTTCCAATACTTGCTACATTAAGGGGTGAGCAAACTAATATGTTCGATTTTCCGAATAAATGAGGCACGCTTCCTTTTAAAAGTGATAGATGCTTGATATTTGATATATGGGGCAATCATCTGATAAAAAACACCAGACAAACAGAGGAAGAAATGCACAAATTTATTTTCCCAATATTTTTTTCTTTAGGGGGTTCTGTATACCAAAATATTCGATTTGCCGAATAAATGTGAAACGTGGATTATTATAAAATTTACATTATTCAGGGATTGCTTATTGCGAGACCGTTGATTTTCAACGGGTATTCGGCTAGTATATACTAATTGCCAAGTGTCCGTCCGTCTATCTGTCCCGAATACAGACTTGTAATTTGGTGCACGGGTCGATCGTTCAATAAACCCCCCTGAAATGTCGAATTTTTCGAAAACACTCTCTAGACGGGGTGTTCCAACCCAAAACGTTCGAAAAGCGAAATGATAGGAAAGTATACTTTGCCATAAGATGGAGACTTCAAATTTGGTGTATTGGTAAATCGTTCGAAAGGAAGAAAGTGTGCAATTTCAGATTTTCAATATTTTCTACTTAAGGGCGTGCTGCACACCAAAATGTTCGATTTACCAAATAAATGAGAAACGGCTCCTTTAAAATTTGATTGAGACTTAAAATTAGGTATATAGACTCATCATTTGATGAAAACACCCAAGACGAATATAGTTTTTCAAAAACGTTCGTTTACGGGGGGTGCTCTAGAGCAGTGTTCTTCAACCTTTGTCATCCCGCAGAACCCTTTTTTGAGATATTTTTTTTATGGAACCCTTCGTTCAGTAGCACACCCAGATTTGATTTTAGGGGAGATGTGTCATATTACGTATTACATGTTATGAACAAGGTGCATCTCTGCCTTTGGTATAAAAACTTTATATAAGATATAAATTTGCATTAATTCAAACAAGAAGATAAATATTCCATATAAAGTATTTGTATTATACATACATATGTCGAACATTCGAATTGCAGTATTGACTCGCGGAACCCCTAAAGCGTTTGAGTGGAACCCTAGGGTTCCGCGGAACACAGGTTGAAGAACACTGCTCTAGAGGAAAGGTGAATTGATAAGAAATATATATATATATATATATATATATATATATATATATATATATTATATATATATATACATATATATATATATGTATGTATATATATATGTGTATATATATATTTATTGGCTCAATGTATTTGTACGAACTTACAGACCTTATGTGAACTTTGGGCATTAGTATTATCTTTTAATCACTTCTTACGCTCCTCAACAAGAGTAAAAACTGGTGATTTATACTATGGATGTATACAATATATATTTATCGTGACTGGCAACTATATTCATTACCGAGTATATGCCCGGTGACACAATAATAAAGGGTATTTATGTCACCGATATCCTGTTACCCTCTACGTTCTTTGGAGATGACTTCTATTAAGCAATTTTTCAAGCCCTCTGACCATGTCCAAGAAATACCTGTGACATCCAAACAAATCGTCCGTAACAATCTTTGTGAATACAACGACCCGATCCTAAATGGATCACAATTCTTTGACCCTATATATATTCATTACCAACACATGAGAAATTATAAGTTTAATAAATGTCTTTCAAAACGATGCAAGTTATGTCCTGTCGCCAACCCTCTTCAGATTGATAATCAAGCTAATAAGTACAAGATTTTTTGTAAATCTTACAACATTATATATTGTATCACCTGCCTTACATGTCAAGCAAAGTATATTGGACAAACACAGAATCCATTAAACATCAGAATAAACCTCCATTGAAGTCAAGTGAGCAAGACCAAAAATCAGGAGCTGCCATCATATAATCAGGAAATTCGTCATTTCAAGCTTCATGATTTTTCCAAAATCACTGTAACTATAATTGATATAGTACCTAACAATTTAGAAAGGTTGTGGTGGGAAGCCACCCATGTCAAACAATACACTACGGCATACCCATATGGTTTAAATACTCTTATCTTTAAAGAAAACTACAACATGGACTATTGCAGAAATTTTAAAACAAATCCCTTGTCACGTTCATTGATCCATAAGAAAACTCACCGATGGCATCGAGGAAAAGGACACCATCATGCTACCTATCTTAACACAGAAGAAAAAATAACCCATTTTATTGATAACTTGAAAAGTGATAACTCGATAAAATTCAGTTGGATTAAAAACATCGTCAACGGCATTAAACTCAAATATCTACCACGTATTTGGAGATTCATACTGCAATATCACTCAAACGAACCTTTCAAGGATAATCATGAAGAAATGCAAAGAAATATGGCTATAATACTTGATCTAATTAAATTAAGAGCGGAAAAATTTAAAGTTAATTTAGAACCCATAACACAGAAGAAGAAATCTAAGGATTATTTCATCACTACTTTCAAGAATAAGCTTTTTGAAGGGATCCCATTCAACTCTATTCTCTACAATATTGATTCCTTTTTGCCCATCCCAAACCATCAGGTGAAATTAGCATATCGGTATGTCCGAACAAATGGCAGAAAACTTTTTAACTACGGTCAAATTTGTAAAAATTCAAAGGCATATGGAACGGCAGAATGTAAATGTCATGATAGTATTTATAAAGATCCATTTCATAAACATATAATTACGGGCAATCTAGCAGTGATCAAGGATCATAAACTAAAACAAATTTTTCGACTCGGTACGAAATTTCGTACACAAGTTTTTAAAGTTGTTTTAGAAGATTTTAACAACGATCTAGAAGTTTTCATTTACAGATTGGCAGTAAAGTATAGTTTACCTATCCATGTTTTTGGGGAATGGAAATGTCAATTTCACAACGTATTCCGTCTACACTACCTACAGCAACATCACAATACCAAGGGTCCTTCCATTCCAGCTTCCATTCATTGTGTTAAAGAAAGTTTCGTTTTGACCTATACAGATAAAATTGTTTCACATTATGCCTTTACTTGTAGAAAATATTATGTGGACACTTTACAAATGTGTTACCAAGATCGCACCATGTATACTCAATTGTCCAATAACGGTAGTGTTTTGTTTAACAGGATAAGGGCATTATACAAACGTATAGGAATAGAATTGAAATCTGTCAAGTTTCCATATTTAATTCTTATTCCTAAATTGCACAAAGTACCGGTCAAATTCCGCACAGTCACTGTTGGATGTGGAACTTACCTAACGCAAGCAAATCTGAAGCTTTTGAATATTCTTAAACATGTTATGTTTAATCTTAATAAACAAAATACTGTTATGATTAAAAACGGACAAGAGGTCATAAATCGCCTCAAATTTTGTCACAAGGACACCAGATTTAAAAGCTATGACTTTCGAGATTTGTTTAACAATATTGACTTAACACAGCTGTACCTAATACTGAAGAATTTACATGAAGAATATGACCTAAAAGTGTTTATCACACTTCGTAGAGACTTGGATCTCGTGGAATTAGTGCTCAAAGAGAATATTTTACATGACGGAAATGGCTATTACCAGCAAATTAAAGGAATACCCATGGGGGGAGCATGTTCGTTCATTCTGGCTGATATTTATCTATCTACTTATGAAAAAGGCACCCATATTCTTTATGAGATGCCATATTTCCGTTATGTGGACGACGTGCTTTTGGGGTGTTTTGAGGACACAACTAACTTCGATTTCACCTTTTATCCAGGAGAATTGGAACTGATCGAAAACCAAGTTGACGAGAATGGTGCAGTTAATTTTTTGGACATATCAATAAATAGACATCAACGATATGGTACTTATACAACTTTATACGACAAACGCGATTTTTACAAAATCAAGATTGGCCATCTTATAGATTGGAGGACAAACCTTACTAAGAATGTCTTCAGAAACATCCTTGTCGGCCATTTCAAGAGAAATCTGGCTTATAACACTTTCAAAAGGGATTGCAATAAATGTAATCAAAAAATCGTAACCGAAGCTTTAAAAAATCACTATCCTATTTATTTCTTGCGGGCATGCTATAATTCCTTTTTCGGTAATAAAGAAAACTTTAGCCGTTTCCATCGGGAATTGGTTGGAATTTTATGATTTATGCGATACTGGTGTGTTGGCACGCATGCGTAAGGGTTGATATACAGGCTCTGGTACTTGGATCGTTTTTCATTTTGCGTCCATTCCTTCTGCGTCGATTTTGTTCTTGCTCTTCTTGTATACGGGTGCCTTTGTCTATGCACATGTACGGGACTGTCCATTGTATTGGATTGGTTCCGTGAGCTTTGCCCGGGCTGTAAAAGCTGCTTTAAACGGGAAGGGGAGTCGCCACCCTCCCCTGCCATTATATGCAACGCATTTGGATCTCCCGTTTCAAAGTTTTGACGTTTCTTCCTTTTCACTCGGATATATATATATATATATATATATATATATATATATATATATATATATATATATATAATATATAAATATATATATGAAATATATATAATATATATAATATATATATGTATATATATATAATATATATTATATATATATAAAATATATATATAATATATATTATATATATATAAAATATATATATATATATATATATATATATATATAATATATATTATATATATATAAAATATATATATATATATATATATATAAAATATATATATATATATATAAAATATATATATATAATATATATATGTATATATATATAATATATATTATATATATATAAAATATATATATATATATATATATATATATATATAATATATATAATATATATATGTATATATATATAATATATATTATATATATATAAAATATATATATATATATATATATATATATATATATATATATATATATATATATATAAAATATATATATATATATATATATATATATATATAAAATATATATATATATATATATATATATATAGATATATATATATATATATATATATATATATATAAAATATATATATATATATATATTATATATAATATATATATAAGATATATATATATATATATATATATATATATATATATATATATATATATATATATATATATCTTATATATATATATATATATATATATATATATATATATATATCTTATATATATATATATATATATATATATATATATATATTTTATATATATATATATATTTTATATATATATATATATATAAAATATATATATATATATATATATATATATATATATATATATATATATATATATATATATATATATATATAAAATATATATATATATATATAAGATATATATATATATATATATATATATATATATATATATATATATATATATATATATATATATATATATATATATATATATATATATATATATATATATATATATATATATAAATATATATATATATAAAATATATATATATATATATATATATATATAAAATATATATATATTATATATGTGGCGTGGCTCCGCTGAAATCTTACAATTACACATTGGCCGTTAATCGTATTTCTGCACGCCACTTGCTCGATTACCGAGCATATCTCCAGGTTCTGATTAATTAGAAAATGCATCACGAGAACACACAATACTAATTAAAAGTTAATAAAGCTTTTATTTTAAAATACTTATATTCAAAACTTGTTACTTAAAATTTAAAAACCACAAAATGTCATCTTAATTACATAGAACATATTTACATTCGCTAAGTAGGTATTGGATAATGATCGATCTGATCATTTCCCCCTCTCTAGTTAAATTAAATATCATAATAGCCCTCAAGTTAGGCAGTTAACTTCCTTATTAAATTCTAATTATATTCTCTGATACTCAGTCTGCCGTGGGAGAGGACAAAAGGACTTACCCCTTTTAGGGACGGCATCGAGGGGGCACTCATCCGTCGGTTATTAGACGACCAGCACTTAACCTTTAAAATTACCAACTCACTTCTCTCTCCGCTCTTCTTCTCCTCGTCGGGACCTCGGACAGCCCCCTGGCCGGGCTCCATAGCTGACGCTTGGCCGCTATAGGTTCGAAAACCCATAAATTCAGTGACGCGGCCGGGCTCCCTCGAATCACTGGATTTGGCCCCTTCCAAAGGGTTGGCTAAAAATTGGGGGGCTCTAGCCCTCTTGCAGGTGTCCATTTTATTTAAAAATAAGACAGCGTCCTTTGCCATTTTCTCACCACTGCAGCTGGTCTCTTACTCATAGCCATGGAATGTCAACCGTTTCCAAAGAGAGAGAGGGGGGGGGGGGGGGTAATACTTTCTAGAAGTGAAGTGGCGACAGGAAAATTCCAATACTGTCCCACGACACTGGCTTCCCCCAAACAAGGGAAAAGAAACCAAGTTTCTTTTTCAAATGCTTAAACTACCAATAAAATAAAGGGTTACACATTATGCACAGTATACATATATAAACAGAGATAACAATAACATTTAACAATAAAATTATACATTAAATTATATACATAATGACACGCCCTATAGGTATGGAAATATTCTGTCTCTCCATGTATGTCCAAGGACTAATTAAGGTGCATGATTGTCCCTGTCCGTATGGTATAAATATTGTCACTGTCCGTTGTAGCATACTGATTGTACTTTCTAGTCTGTTAAGTGTGTTCACATAATATGAAAGTTTGTCATGAGAACACATGAATTGGGAACAATTGTTCGTTCACATTATACACTAAAGGATTGATATTGTTCTGTAGGCTGTGACAAAATTAGTGATATTCCATATGGAAGGAATATTCTCTGAGCAGGATCAGCTGTGACATCACTTTATAAAAAGAAGTTGCACTAAAACTGTGTAAATGACGTTGCACTTAACACTGCGAACATGGAGTTGCACTAAGACGTTGCATTAAAATGATAAAAATGCAGTTGCATTACAACGTTGCACTAAACGATGAAAATGAAGTTGCATTGTTTGGTACCCTTTGGTCCAAGGAAGACATGATTTCGTTTTCGGTTAATGATGCTGCATACATGTGCTGGTAAAGGCTTATGTGAGCTGTAAAACTACGCCTTTGTTGCTGCAAAAGTCTTTATAATGGCAACTTTCGTTTTTTTTGAAGACCGGATCCGTGTCTGCAAACTTCTGCAGTAATCATAGTTAGGGTATGTAAATGCACATAGTTTTTTCCACAATGTACTTTATCAATATAAAAAAGCTGATGTAATTTCAGATTAGACATTCTATTCGTACTTTAATATACAACTAGACTTAGGAGCTTTAGAGTCCTTGAACTCTGTCCACTGCATTGTACCAGAGAACATTTTACTTTTAATGTTTTCTACATTCTTAACCTACTTATTTTACATTAAATACATTTATTTTATCTTAATCACCTTTATTTTACATTAATCATTTATATACATATTCTTTATAGAAATTCTTATTGAACAAGGAATTTTTGTTTTCTTAAGAATTATTTATTCTTATTTACAAGAGCCTTCTTAAATGTCTTATTTCATTCTAGACCCTAATCAATCACCTCAATCTATCCTCTAACCATTTCTCTACTTAATTCAGTCTTAACCAATTACTTTACTCCATCCTCTAATCACTTCTGTACTAATTTCTACTTAATTCTCTAACCATTTCTCTATTCATTTCTAATCATTTTTCTGCTAATTTCTACTTAATTCTCTAACCATTTCTCTATTCATTTCTAATAATTTTTCTACAAATTTCAACTTAATTCTCTACCCATTTCTTTATTCATTTCTACACGTTTTTGATTCCCCTCCTACGTAACACCCGGCTGTCCGGTTTAAAATTGCCATCCCTGGTACAGGCTTGTACCGCTATACTTTCTACTCTAGCATCGGTCACTTTTCGTACGACCTGACAAAAGTTTTTTTCTCTTTTCTTTCTCTTTACGTGGGCCAATAACAGACGCTGTCTTTGATTCTGTCCTGCGGTAATTCTCTCTAATTGAAACCGCGTATGTGATTTGCTTCCGCTTGTCACGTGACTATCCCTCGAGTAGAGTCGAAAAAAAAATTCAAAGTCAGCGCGGGCAGTGTACTTTCTCCTTGTGTGCTGCACAACGGATTTTCACAAATTGGATTACACATATTAATTTTCTGGAAGCTCTGTGAGTGAAATTACTGTTATTATTTATTTAGGATGACAGTTTAATGTACCTGTTTCGCTAGGGTGCTTAAATTTGCTTACTTAAAGTTTAAATTACTTATTTTAGGAATTAGATTTGCTTAGGTTGTTCGACTGACAGCCGATCGCTCTGTCTGTCCAGTCATTTAAACTTTAGACGCCTGCATCTCAGTTTATCTTACCTTAAGGGGGCATAGGACCTTTAAACAGTCGAAATTCATTGAAAATAGAGCTATCTTTACAATTTTTTAATTTTAACCAGGTGTATCCTAGATGTTCAAATTTTTTTCTCTAAACATATAGAAAACCTTTCTTACTACACAAATTTTACTGAAGTCATATAATTATATGTACATTTTATATTGTTTTTTAAAATTTATACAATTTTGACAGACATAATGGTGTATGTAGCAGCCGCGCGCAGGATATTTCAAATAATATTATACTTATGGACTTCAATTTGATAATAATATATTTATAACTATTACATCTTTAATTTGTACACACTTTTTAAAATTTTGAAATAAATTTAATATTTTTAAAATCTAAACAAAATGAAATTTTCATTTTCAGTGTTAAAAAACATGAAATAAACCTCTTCACAATTCTTTTTTTACTATTTATGGTGAATTTTTGAAGTACAAATTATATATATGGATGAAACAAGTAAGCCCAAAAAATTTGAAAGTGATTGGTTAAATATATTTTAAGATATGTTGCGCGCAAGGGCTAAAATCACATATCTGAGAAAAACAGCTTTAAAGTTTAAAAATACATTCAGTGTTACTTATTATCTTATTTTACACCTTAAAATGCCTTTAGTTCATAAATAGCACCTTCCTATGTCTGTTATGTAAGAAGAATCAAAAATTTTCTGCCTTTTAGGGGCTACTTGAGCTCTATATGTTGCTTCGGAAACTCGAACAGACGTTTCGCGCAGTAGTTTCTTGTTAGTCAGATGAAGCACATTTACTAAATTTTTACTTATTTATGAGGAATTTTTATCTATAAATTATGTATATAGATGAAACAAGTAAGAGCAAAAAATTTGAAAGTGATCGGTTACATATATTTTAAAATATATTGCGCGCAAGTGTTAAAATCACATATCTGAGAAAAACAGCTTTATAATTTAAAAATGCTTCAATGTTACTTATTATCTTATTTTGTACCTTAAAATGCCTTTGGTTCATAATTAGCACCTTCCTATGTCTGTTATGTAAGAAAAATCAAAAATTTTCTTCCTTTTAGGGGCTACTTGAGCTCTATATGTTGCTTCGGAAACTCGAACAGACGTTTTACGCAGTCGTTTCTTGTTAGTCAGATGAAGCACGTTTACTAAATTTTTACATATATATGAGGAATTTTTATCTATAAATTATGTATATAGATGAAACAAGTAAGAGCAAAAAATTTGAAAGTGATCGGTTACATATATTTTAAAATATATTGCGCGCAAGTGTTAAAATCACATATCTGAGAAAAACAGCTTTATAATTTAAAAATGCTTCATTGTTACTTATTATCTTATTTTGTACCTTAAAATGCCTTTGGTTCATAATTAGCACCTTCCTATGTCTGTTATGTAAGAAAAATCAAAACTTTTCTTCCTTTTAGGAGCTATTTGAGCTCTATATGTTGCTTCGGAAACTCGAACAGACGTTTCGCGCAGTCGTTTCTTGTTAGTCAGATGAAGAACGTTTACTGAATTTTTACTTATTTATGAGGAATTTTTATCGATAAATTATGTATATAGATGAAACAAGTAAGAGCAAAAAATTTGAAAGTGATTGGCTACATATATTTTAAAATATATTGCGCACAAGGGCTAAAATCACATATCTGAGATACCCGCTTTTAAGTTTAAAAATATATTTAGTGTTACTTATTATAGTATTTTGACCTTAGAATGCTGCCAGTGCATAAATAGCACCTTCCTAATTCTGTTATGTTTGAAAAATCAAAATTTTTCTGCGTTTAAGGGGTATTTGAGCTCTATATGTTGCTTCGGAAACTCGAACAGACGTTTCGCACAGTCGTTTCTTGTTAGTCAGATGAAGAACGTTTACTAAATTTTTACGTATTTATGAGGAATTTTTATCTATAGATTATGTATATAAATGAAACAAGTAAGAGCAAAAAATTTGAAAGTGATTGGCTACATATATTTTAAAATATATTGCGCACAAGGGCTAAAATCACATATCTGAGATACCCGCTTTTAAGTTTAAAAATATATTCAGTGTTACTTATTATAGTATTTTGACCTTAAAATGCTTCCAGTGCATAAATAGCACCTTCCTAATTCTGTTATGTTTGAAAAATCAAAATTTTTCTGCCTTTTAAGAAGTATTTGAGCTCTATATGTTGCTTCGGAAGCTCGAACATCAGCTTCGTGAAGAAGTTTCTTGTCAGTCAGATGAAAAACATTTACTAAATTTTTACTTATTTAGGAGGAATCTCTTTTGTATAAATTGTATATATAGATGAAACAAGTAAGAGCAAAAACTTGAAAGTGATTGGTACAATATATTTTAAAATATGCTGTGCGCAAGTTGTAAAATCACCTACCTGAGAAAAACAGCTGCAGTGGTACTTTGATAAACTGAAACTCTAGTGACAAGAAAAGAATGAGTTACAGAAAATTTGACGTATTGAAATTGCTTAAAATTACAAAAATATATAACAAATATGACTTTCGGACATGGAAAATTTTGAGTTATCGCAGTTCGGCTAATTAATGTTTGGCTGTAGTTTATTATACATCCTGTGTTATTTTATATCTAATTTAGCATCAAAATGCACCTGATGCATAAGTAATTCCTTCCTCTTCCTCTTGTCTTTGAAAATCAAATGTTTTCTGCCTTTTACGAGCTTTTCAAACTTCATATGTAGTGCTAGAGACTCGAAATTCCATCACATTCCATTTTTCCCGCACTACCCGAATGGTTTTTCGAACACACTATTTTATGATTATTTTTCCACTTTTCATACCGAGGGCCACTTTTCTTACTTCTGTAGCTGTTGCAGCCTTTACAAGAAGAAGACATTACTTCGGTTTCAATAACCTTCCTTCTTTCTGCTCAGATTAGTGTACACACACCTACACGTGGCGAATACCCCTTATTTTTCCAACTACCATCTCCACTTACAGTAATATCTTTCGATCCATTTGATAATTCTCTTTCGTCCTGGACAGCAGTTTTCATTAAAGATTTAGCTACAACAGATCTGGCATTTAAAGTCCTGCGATTAATTTTATTATATGATTTCTGAGAAACAGGCGCTGGAAGACCCATCGTACAACAAAAAGGAGATAAAGCCGATAAGCCCTGCCTTATACATCGCATAGAAAATATAGCTCTTCTGTTTATTTCTGGAATATTTTTCTTAACACCAAGCAGTTTTGAATTTTTCACAGACTTAAGTTCATCACAGCTATCACAATATACAAGAAATGTTGATGCTAAACCCATTGAAGATTTTTCACGTATATTTATTGTTCCATGACATATTTTGCAGCACAAAACATCTGCAAGCTCCTTGAAAAGTACTGATATATGAACTATTCTATATTAATGTTCTTCAGATGAAATATGTGACTTATCAAGTGAAAGTTCATCTTTTGAGCTGAACAGTTTTTTTACTTGAAGCACTTAGCTTAGGCGTAGAATCAACATTTTTCATTCGAACACTTTCGGATTGTTTTTGTTTTTAATTACATACATATTTCATTGAAAACGTCTTCTTTTCCCAGAACGAGATTTAGTTGCAGGTGTATCCATTATTAGAAAGCAAAAAGCAAAAAGTTTATATTAAAAAATTGCACCAAACAGTCTTGTACGTTGAAGTTTACACAAATAAATATGCAAACGTGAAGAAGTTTGTAATGCATAATTATAAAATAGATTAACTGTATTTTAGTTCAAAGTTTTTATGCTTAAACAACATAAATGCCGCAAATCAATCGTAAAAAATAAGAAAATATAATGAAAAGAAATTGCAAAAC